>CM060953.1:125748974-125853974 GCA_030765055.1 Mantis religiosa | reverse complement strand
CACTTTCGGAAAATATTACAACTTTTGGAGTTCCTAAACATTACATATCCCTTAACCGAACAGCATGCCTTGGTCCCTGGCCACGGAAAGCGGCCCAGGTTCGATCCCACCCATGGGTTGCGGATTTTAGGTCCCGGGTATAAGACCGGTGCATACTCAGCATCGTGAGGAAAGTGAGGAGCGTACGCTAGGTAAGCGGACCTGGTCACGGAAACCAAAATTCCGGCTGGGGGATGCCGAGATGCTGACCACATCTCCTCCCCGTATCGGTTGGATGATCGTCCACCTCTGACGTGCGTGAGGAACGTGAGGCAGGAAGTCGGGTTGGTAGGCCTTTGCCCTCTAAGGGCTGTTGCACCATGGGTCATTTTATTAACCTTAAGTCTTATCGAACAATGAATGAAATTGGTGAAATGATGCTAAAATGAGTCCGGGGTCCATGGATCTTAGACTTATCTGACATTCGTTATTCACGATAAGGGAAAATCCAGGAAAGAAACCTTATCCAGGTGACTCACCCTGACCGAAATTCGAACTCATGACCTCTTGAACGTGAAGTAGACATGCTACTATCTACGCTACCGAGGCGGGCATTGTTGTCAATGATACCAGCATAGAACACTTGTGATATCATTCTTTGGACCCATTGTTTTACTCACTCCAAAAATCTTTGCCGCCTTCTTTTACCTCCCATTAAATCTCTCATATTTGCTTGCTAAACCCTCATTCTGTTAAAACGCAACGCTTAAGCCAGGTGCTGCCGAAACACTACTGGAATGTTTAAAGTTTTTGTCCTCTTTCTCTTCTGAGGAAACTGCTGATTCCACAGGGTTTCATCCCCCACATTGACGCAGGAACACATACAAACAGTAATTGCGAGGACTTGTTTGTGTGGCAGAGACGCTTCTCTTTTTTACAGAGTGCGTTCGGTGACTTCACACGCAACCTAGTCACGTAACATGCCAAGCACGGGTTTTTATGGCACTGCGGGACGTTTCACAACATTTACAATACTTTAAAGCCCTTTTTAACAGTTTAATTGTCCCCAGAATCAGCCAAATGAAATTGTTTTCATGTTACTCTGGTGTGCCATGAAATATACTGCATTAGCTTTTGCTAAAGAGAGTTCGAGGAACATCATGCTGCGTGTTATATAGAATTGTACCTTTACCTGCTGCGATACGTGCCTTGTGCCGCAGCGTACGCTTAGTGATTAACGTTTGTAAGGATAAAAAGAGATGAAAATATTTTGTACAAATATACCTACAGCTCCTGTGTTAAGTATGGATTCATATGCCTAGAAATGAATATCACTGCAAATACCTCGTGTATTTTTCAATTCTGTTTAGCTAATACACATAAATGTATTGTCGTGCTGCTCAAACGGTTACCATGGCTTTATCTTTGCTAATAGAAATTTCTCAGGTAACGCACTGATTACCCTTGTGATAGTGAGAAGGGTACTGACGCGCCTACTGGTCGTGTGCTAAGCACCAATTAACGCATCACTTCAGTCAATGAAATTCGCAGGAATCACAAATGACAGACGATGTTCACTCCACGTGTAGTAATCAGTGCGTTATCTAAGAGATATCTATTACCAAAGATAAATACATGGTACCCGTTCGAGCAGCACGACAAAACCGATGGAGACGGCTCAGTTGATAAAGTCCATGCTCCACATTTCGGAGGTTCCAGGTTAAAATATTGACCAAACAGTCTGAGTGTTTTCATGCTTTCTCTTTGTCACCAAGAGAAATGATTTAAAGGTTAAATGAAAATGAAACTTTTTAATTGTTAGAGATGAGATCATTGTGGCAGATGGCTACATTTGCAATTTTAATACAAACTGTATCGAGATTTATGATGCAACGGAGACACCAAACTTTGAATTACCACATGGTTGTTGAGCCCTTTTTAGTTTAAGTTGTCGAGTGTGATATTTTTATATCAGGAAGCGCTCATTGTTGATCTTGTGCTGCTCAGAACGTTATTACTGGACAGAGCGTAGAGGCGTATCGACCTTCAGGTGACCAGCGCAGTGATCGTCTCTTATCGGGTCTTATCTGGTCAATTAGAAGAGTGAAATTATAATAAGTTAATGTACAGTAAGTTACGAAACACAAATAGAGCGATTGGAAGCTGTGCGTGTCTATATGATATGTTTTCTCGCGACTGCTGATATACGATGGCTGTTGAATAAAGAATGATCACATTCTTTTTTGAGAACGTACCTTTACTCATCACAGTTTTGATGGTCCTTCTCAAAACAGTCTCCCTTGAATGCGATGCACTTGTCTCAGCGTTTCTGTCAGTCTTCAATAACATGCTGGAAACAATTTTTGAGAGATCCTTCAAAATCACCTCCACAGCCTTCACCACTGCTTCTGATGATGGGTAATGCCTCCCACGAAGGCGTTTCTTCAAGCTAGGGAATAGAAAAATGTCACATAGTGCTAAATCCGGATTATAGGGAGGGTGAGCGATGCACCTCACGTTGATTTTTGCAAGATTTGATTGGCAATATGCGGCCGCATTATTGTGGTGCAGCATCCAGCCTGCTTCACGCAAATGTGGTCTTTTGCACCTGATATGGACTTGCAATGTTTTCAGGACTTCCCTAGAGTATTTTCCAGCTACTGATGTGTGTGCAGGTACAACATGCTGATAAACCATTCCATGAATATCAAAGAAGAGATGACCGTAACTCTCCCAACCACTTTTGCTTTTTTGGGGGTTGGTGATGAAGGAGATTTCCACACTGAGATTTGCTGTTTGCTCTCAGTTTCATCAGCAGTAATTACGTTTGAAAGAAATGCCGGATCTTCCTCTAACATCAACTTTAACTGTATGCAGACCTACTTGCGAATGTTCTTCTGTTCGTGAATCAATAGTCTTGGAACCCATCGCGCACAAACACGTCTCATGTGTAATGTTTCTGTCACCAACGTGTGGGTGGCACCCAATGAAATGTTCAGTATTTCAGAAAGTGATCTTAAGGTAATTGGTTGATCCACTCTCACAATGGCAGCAGCAGTGTTGATGTTTTCTTCCATAAGAGCAGTAACTGGAGTACCGGGTCCATCTCCTTCGAAATTGATTGTCTCCTCTGTTGAAACATTTTAAACCATCTTCGAGCTGTGCTGTAGGGAAGAGCAGACTCTCCATAGGCCTCCTGCAACATTGTATAGGCGCCAACTGAAAATTTGTTGAGACGAAAGCAGAATTTCAAAGCCGTATGTTATTTCTCGCGTGTTACCTCCATTGCAGTGGTAGGCGATACTGAAAATGTTTGAACTTACCTGGTTATCACAGGTGGGAACGAGGAGTACCAACAATGAAACTACTACGGCGTGTTTGTTTCACATTGAGCTAACTAATATAACAAGTTTGAATTTTAGTGCGAAAAATTATGACCGTAAAAAATTATGATCATTCTTTATTTAACAGTCGTATGACACATTGCTGTCCAGAAGACATGATTACATCTGAACAGACTATACATACACTGGACTCGCTGTGTATGTGCGATGAGCTGAGGTAAACATCTCTGTGTTGTGAATTTTTCCTGATACGCTTTCTCGCTTTGGCATATAGTATAGCTCCGCTGCTGGAACGGTTACCATGGATTTATCTTTTTTAACCGAAACCTCTCAGATAACGAGCTGATTATTCTTGTAAGAGTGAGAGGTGTACTGATGGACCTCCCGGTAGTGTGCTAAGCACCAATGAACGCAACACTTCAGCCAATGGAATTCCCAGGAAACACAAATGACAGATACATGTTCACTCCACGTGGAGTAATTGGTGCGCTATCTGAAAGATGTCTATTACCAAAGATAAATCCATGGTATAGTCGTGCTGCTCGAACCGTTACAATGGATTTATCTTTTGTAATAGATACCTCTCAATTAACGCACTAATTACTCCACGTGGAGTAAACATCTAGCTGTCATATGTGATTCCTAAGAATTCAAATGGCTGAAGTGATGCGTTCATTGGTGCTTAGCACAGGACCGGGCAGCACAGCAGTTCCGCTCTCACTATTACTAGAATAATCAGTGCCCTGTCTGAGAGGTTTCTATTAACAAAGATAAAGCCATTTTAACGGTTCGAGCAGCGCGACTTTAACCGTTTCAGCAGCGGGACTTTACTATGACTTTATCTTTGTTAATAGAAACCTCTCAGATAACGCACTGATTGCTCCACTTGGACATAAGATCTGTCATTTGTGATTTCTGCGCATTCCATTGGTGCTTAGCAGTCGTCCGAAAAGCGTGTCAGTATCTCCGACACTCTTTCTAGGATAATCATTGCGTTATCTGAGATGTTTGTATTAACAAAGATGAAGCCACGATAATGTTCTTAGCAGCACAATAATAGCTATGTTCTCATTTTCGACGACCTTAAATGGATTTAGAAACACGATGGCTAACAGTCGTGCATGAACAGAGCAATCAAAGAGAAGCTTCCTCTTATCCTTCTGTTCTTAAAGTATCGGGGTGAAATGTAGGAATCGTTGCTGCAAATGTGAAATATATGCCTAAATATGCATTAATCCCTGAAATATGCATTTGTATGCACTATATAACTTCCGTAATAAACTCCTTGTTGCAAAAATCCGAGCTTTAAAAGTAACATGCTGTAGGTCGGTTAAAAGGTTTAACCCACTTCAATATACTTCAATTTAGTGTCATATAATTAAATACAAAATAACAAGCAAGAATTGCATTCCCGTATTGTTTAAAATTTAAGATGCGAGGATATTCCTATTTCAAGGCTCACGATAATGTCTTGTTACAAGAGTACATAGCCACTTGTTGCGCACCTAATCCGACGAGTGTTTGATAAAGCTTGATGTATTCTGACCGTGCCGTGGCTCAGTGGTTAGACCGCTTGGCTCTCACCAAGGCGGCCCGGGTTCAATCCCAGGCGACCGCAAAGTGAGATTTGTGGTGGACAACACGGCGCTGGGGCGGGTTTTTCTCCGGGACCTCCAGTTTCCCCCGCCATCTCATTCCACCAGTGCTCCATCTTCATCTCATGTATCATCAGTGTCACCGCCTACGGTGCCATATGTAGTAAAAGCGGGCGTTAAACACTACACATTTCACATTGATGTATTCTTGCTAGTTAACAAGACGTTAATGGACATACATTTCCGATAAGAGAATACTCAAATATAACTCCTAAATTACTCCTTAAAGTTATTAGGTGGTATTCTGCAGAGCACAGAGGTGTCGTTGAAGGTATACGCTGCTCCGGAAAGGAGGGGCCTTCGACATTTAGCCATCCCGGGACATAGAGAGGATATTATGAATACTGACGGTGGTTAGACAGTGGGTTAATGTGGTATTCTGACTCATCCTGTGCACATAGTCTTGCGCCCCACACAAGACGGCAGGATCATCAAGATTCTCCATATATCCCATCAGGAGATTCCTGATCCATCCTTTCTTCTTAGGATAACTTTTCTCACTGGTATGCCACATTTGGAGAGTAGTGTGAAATTATCTCCCTTCCGCATACTCAACCTGTATTTTACTGTTCTTATTTTATAATGTACTGTCTTTATAACTTTCCAGGTCTGCCTAATGGAACTCCATGAAAGGTTATTCAAGATTAAGTCCATCTGTTATGGTTACATCGTTATGTACTACGCAGTCACATAAAAACCTGACTCCCTGCGCAGAAAGTTGAGATTTACTTCTCACTGTTATGCGATAGTTTAAACAGAATCGTTGGTATTCTTTGAGCAGATTATCAATTGCAAAAAGTGTTCATGTAACAGGTATCTGTTAAGATGGAGAATTATTTGGAAATATTCAAATGTACCATTAGAAAATCCTGAACCTCTATATCAAATTTGCTCTTCATATGCTTACTCGTTTTTTATTTGTTTTTCAAAACATACTTTTTTAAATTTTGTAGCTCAAAGTGGTACTTCCAGTGTAGTATACGAGGGTAGTCTGAAAAGTTTCCGATCTCAAAATGAAGAAGGCAGCACTCGCAAATAAAAGCTAGTGAATTTCGTTGTTTATCTATTGACAGTTACACACCAAAGCGTCAGCCATTTTGGACGCTCAGTTATGTAACGGCCGTTTGAGTTGATGTGAGTGTTTTTATGAAAATGGACAAAATTGAGTACCTATCGAGCTGTCATTAAATATTTGATTTTGAAAGGCAATACGCCTTTGCAAATCAAAGATGAGTTTGATTCTGTGTATGGGGACACTGCACCATCATTTAGCACTGTGAAATTTTGGTCAGCTGAATTTAAACGTGGCCGTAAGAGCTTGGGAGACGATGAACGTTCGGGACGTCCAAAAACTGCAACTATCGACGAAAATATCGCCAAAGTTCACCAAATGGTGCTAAACAACCGCCGAATTAAAGTGAGAGAGATAGCAGAAACTATGAATGTGTCAAAAGAACGCGTTTGTCACATATTACATCAACATTTAGGCATGTGAAAGCTGTCTGCGTGTTGGGTGCCGCATTTGCTCACGTTATACCAAAAATATGTTAGAATGAACATTTCCAACGCTCTGTTGGGGCAGTTTGGATGCAATAACTCCGAGTTTTGGCGCCGATTAATTACTGTAGATGAAACGAACACACCATTATACGCCCGAGACAAAAATACAGTCCAGGACTGCAAAGAGGGAACCGGCTCCAAAAAAAGCAAAATCTGTATTTTCAGCTGGGAAAGTGATGACTGTTTTTCGGGATAGCCATGGAGTTATTTTAATGGATTATTTTAAAAAGGAAAAACTATTACAGGAGCATACTACGCATCATTACTTGACAAGCTGGATGTAGAACTTGAGGAAAAACGGCCACATTTGCAGAAACAGAAAATCCTGTTTGAACAAGACGACGCGCTGTCTCACACCTCAGCGGTTGCAAGGGCGAAAATCCGCGAGTTGCGTTTTGAACTGCTTGACCATCCGTCTTACACACCAGATCTAGCCCCAAGCGACTTCGAATTGTTCCCTCATCTGAAAATTGCGGTCGAATGACAGAGATTTTCGTCAAATGAAGAGGCAATCACCAAAGTGGAGAATTATTGTGCAGAGAAAAACGCCGAGTACTATTTGGACGGGTTTAAGAGATGGGAGCATTGTTGGGAGAATTGTGTAGAGTTACAAGGAGAATATGTTGAAAAAAAAATTCTGAAAAAATGTCTTGTATCTTTATTAGGTCGGAAATATGTATTTGGCTGTGAACTAAAGTGGACAGGAAGGACAAACTATGGGGCAGTTTAGGTTTAAGGAATATGTACAACAATTTACAATTAAAAAATATGTGAGTATATATCATTTTAGCATTAATGCACATGTTAGGATATTTGTTAAGTGTTTGCCAACATAAGTCGTTAGTAAATATTTCAAGGTAAATTTAATAATAGCTTAGTTTCACATATTAAAGGAATTTAGTTAAAAACAACTTTTAGAGAACCAAATATGGGAATAAAAGGTTACAATTGTGCGGAAATAAGTGTAAATATATAGTAGTATCTTATATAGAATTGTTTGTGACAGGTATATGTTATTAATCTATGTGTAAAACTTTCTGTGCAGAAATGCATACTGCCCGCTTCAATAGTATAGATGGTAGCGAGTCTGCCTCACGTTCAAGAGATCTCGAGTTCGAATCTCGGGCAGTGTGAGTTATCTGAATAAGGTTCTTTCCGGGGTTTTCCGTTATCCTGAACCGTGAACGTCAGATAACTCTAAGCTCTGTACACCCTGAGCGCATTTGAGCATCATTTCATTCATCGTCCGATATGAGGTAACGTTGGAGAAGGTAAATTAAATAAAATGATGAAAAAAGGAATGCATATATTTAGGTGGCTTCAATACGCGAACTAGATATCTCAATCCATGCTGGCTACAGTTAGGTTGCAGGGTTGTAAACATTGCCAGCGCTTATTTATTCCCTTCTATGAGGAGCTTGTACATCCCTGTGATTTTCCAAACCTTATCACGACTGCAGAGTGTACAAAGTTGCGCAGCGGTGCGGGTGGATGCGCGTTGTTTGCCCTCCCACCCTGTCCTTAACTACTTCCTTCCACCGTCAGACGTTGCTCTCCTTTCAGGAATCTGATACTGCTGGCACAATGCCTTATCATCTCATGGGTCCCATCTTCTTCACTGTAAACATTAAGTTTCTAAATCCGAAGCAAGGTAGCTTAATTCTCTTTCATATAAAGTACACCGACATCCTCATTGTTACGTGCTTCACCGCTTTCTGTATAGCTTTCAAACTCGCAGAGATACTCCAAAAATATCCTATACTTCCTTGAGAGTGCTGAAAATGTAGATTTGTGGATATCAGGTGAAATAAACTAACACTTTTCACTGTTATTTTAAAGAACATTCTCTAACTTTTTGAAATTAGGAGTAAATCTTTACGCTTGAGTAATAATATGATTTTGCAAGAATCATCTTCGATAACTTTCCAACCATTCTTATATAGTGTAAATGCTACCAGTATTCATTATTTTAGGAGTTGTAAAGCTATAGAAAGTGATTTGAAATAGTTCTGAAATATAATTGAGCATTTCCAAATTGTTGATTTTCAAATGTTCTTTCAATATTGATTTATATTTTCACACAAACACGAAGTTTCCTATTTCCCTTGCTTTGCCGCCCTACACTCCTCCTTTCTTCCTCGCGCGCGCGCGCGCGCGGTCTCTCTCTCTCTCTTTCTACGTATTTACTCTCCCTCCTTATTTGTCTTTCTGATACCCATAATTCCCCCTCCCTTTCTACTCTTCCTTCCACACTCTCACATTATCTCACACTACCGCCATCACGCTTTCTCTTTCCTCTGTTTATAATCAACATGTAATGTTTCAAAACCTATAATAAAGCTAATTTTTGCAATATTTGAATTGAAATTATTGTGAACATGTATTTAGTTTTGTAAATGTACAATACATTTCTCAATTGCCATGGCAAGAACGAAACAGGTCATTAATATTTACTGTTCTAAAATAAGACCTGAAGCTTTCCTAGTGACAAATATGCTCAAGTGAGGTCAAAAGCCAGGTGAAAAAACGTTTAATACAGCAAGCGTCAGATAAGCCTACCACTTCAGCCTGCATCCCGTTCACCGTCAACCTATCCGGCAGAATCGCAGAATTCTTGCCAATATTAGGACCATCCACAAGCCACCTCCGACTATTAAACATCTGTTGAGACCAGTGAAAGACAAACTGGACTTCCAAGTTCCGGGAGTGTACCGCATTCCCTGTGATTGTGGAACACCGTATGTAGGACAGACCGGGAGGACTATCGCTACCAGAATAAACGAACATGAACGGAGCATTCGTTTAGTGCACCTGGGAAGCCTGGACTGGCAGAGCAATATTTGGATAACGACCATGGAACCAACTTTGGGGAGACGAAGATCTTGGCAAAATGCAACAGTTACTGGGAGCGGAGAATTAAGGAGGCTTTGGCCATTTCATCCAAGAGGAGCACGCTTAATCGTGATGCTGGATTTCAGTTCAACTCCTCTTGGAAACCGGCCTTAAAATAGAAATCCGTCGACTTAAGAAGCACAGATAAATACAGCTTGATAATTAAGTTAAGTAGTTACGTTTCTTCGACACAATTAATTTTCTATACTCACGCCATCTCCTGACCTGGCATTTAATTTACTGAAAACAGTCTTTTGTTCAGTAATACGAATTTTGGTAGTGTTTTGTCTTTGTGTTATTTCCAGTGATGTTATGATGTTATGTTGTGGTTATGATATTTAATAAATATCCTGATAATGAGAGAGATGCACACTCCCGAAACGTCGATTTCTAGTCGTCTTTTCTCCTGGCTTGCTTCTCGAGAACAACTTGAGCATTTACGGTTCTAGTTTTCAATACTTACGATACCAGTAGGAAGTGACTAACATCCAACAGAGTAGTAGTAATTTTGATTTATTATCGATTTTTATGTTTTTAAGTAATGTTTTTAACTTTTTAAGTAATTGACTAGTTGACTAATCACGATCCCATTATGCATTGTCAACCTAATAAATATAACTTGCAGTTTTTAGTAGCCAATATACCTGTACTTCAGATTTGGTGATGAAATTAACTCCCCAGAAAAAAAAAAGTTGTTAATATTGCTTAAGTTTTCAATGTGGTCAAAACTATACCGTTTCTTTGGGTAACGCATTTACTTACGAAGATGACAGCAACAAAAATGTTCTTTTGGTTCTTATGAAATTTTCTGAGCACCAGAGACTAGCAGAAATATTATGCTCAAAATGTGGTTATGTGCCATTAAAGACAACCAATAATGATGTATTTTGATAATAAATATATTTCCCTGCTTAGTAAAATAAAACAGGAAAGCCAACATTTTGTCATATTAGCTGAAGTAGAATACCTTTATGCAACCAAATAAATGTTCTAAAAAGGGATTATGATGTTTTCAGTATTTTTTGTGAAATTTGGAGATTACATTAGGAAATTAAACATTAGATATTTTAAGGAAGGTGAAGATTTTTACTGTGTAGATTATTGAAGCTTTGGTTTGGAAAATTAATCTTTTACCGAGAAAAGTTTCTAATACAATGTTTTTATTGGATAAATACACTTCTGACTTTAGCAAAAATATGAGATGTTCTACGTTAGATTTTAAGTTTTATGTTATATATGTGTAACCTATTTTCAAGCTCAGAACTTGATGCCTTTCGTGATGCAAGAAAATAAACATTAAATTAATTTTTATTGGGATTGGTAGGCTCAAAATAATGACACTTTGCACTTATTATAGATACTACTTATAACAGTTAGCTAATAAATTAGTGGCTATAATAAAAAGAATAGAAATGTTTGAAGCAGTGCTTGAACTTCAACCTGAGTTGTTATTTCTTTGGTGGGAGTTGCATGATTTTGTTTGGAGAGAAAGTTTCTGCTATCTATTTGATAAAAGAAATCGCAGATAAACAACTTTTTTTCTTGCACAAATGTACATTATAAAGGATTTTCACCTTAATATATTGGATTAATTATGTAAGCATATTAGCTAAAGTAAGGTAAAACGAATATTCTGCAGTTGCTACTAATGGTTATTCAATCAGAGTTTGTGACATTGAGGTTGGAATTTCTATATGCTGTGACTAATATACAGTGACAAAATAGGCTATAAAATACCGGTTTGAGTTAGTAATTTACAGTCGCTTTAAGATTGGGTGATGATGTGGATCTTCTTATGTAATAATATTTGAAATAAGGAGGTCGCATTATAATAACATGGCATCTACAGTGAAGCAGAAGATACAATATAATTTATAAAGCTAACAGCAGGATGAAGATACAGATCACCGATCCTCCGCTGGTCATACAGTTGCTCAAACGTGTTTGCCTTAAATGACGTCTCGGAAATCCTAAGGAGATTTCATATTTAAGTTCCAATCGTGATTCTGAAATTTCTTATTCCAAGAGCAGTCCAGTACCGTTGCTGCAAATAGGTCGTGGTTTGAATCCTGGTTGGCACCGTAGCTCAATCGGTATAGCACCTCCTGCCGTGCTAGGGGTTCCGGATTGGAGTCCCGGCGGTGGGGGTGGGGATTTTTCTCCGACCAAGATTATTCCTCATGCCAGGCCTCGTAGCCATGGTCGCTAAAGCGTATGTCTCTAGCGTTCGAGTACCACCTTGGGCATGTTTGTTTATGTGTATAGTGAATATATGTGAAACTAAGGAAAATAGATAAGAAAATAAACGGAAATAATGAAATAATGGTTCAATAAGAAAAAAGAAAAAGGAAAAGGAAATATATATAGAAAAAAGTCGCGATATCACAGTTTTCTTTCTCCTTAAAGAGTGCACTCGATACCTGAAGTCTTTATGGGTCAGTGCCGCAGCTAGTAATGTCCGGTTTCTCAAGACACAGCTATGAGACTGAGAAAAAAGTGCCAAATGTTTAAAGCTGTTCTGTAAATGATTATCAGTTGGACTATCTATTGTCACTGTGAAACAAAAATGAGTCGTTATAGTTCAAAGCCATAGAGTGGTTAAGCTATATTCCAGAATAAAAGTAATCGTTGTAATGAATTTGTATTGTCAGCTAACTGGAAGATTGTTGTATCGGTACAGAGAACTTAAATGCGCATTTGACTTCCTCGGAAATGGGATTTACTGGAATCCCACGTTGAAGATTCTTGGTTTCAATTTCAAAAGTAGCCTTGACTGTACTTCAACGATATTACTATGCACATTATCTCTCGCTTAAAGGAAGCCATAAATATAATTAATATTTATACGTTATACTTGCCTCACAACTTTCTTCTGCCATAAAAATTAATCTTATTACTAACCTTATTATATCATATTATTTGCGGTATATTCTTGCTAAAAACGTTTCACATTAGAAGCAATATCACCCAAATGTTAGTCGTGCTAATGCGCTCCTGCAATGGAAGGAAAATGCCACAATTTTCTGCAGTAAGTTGTTATATATTTCTATCGGTTTCTTAGGTATTAGAACTATTGCAAGTAGATGAGATTCCAGCTATATATTTCATTAGCCATACAATATTTTAAATATTTAAAAAAAAGTTATTATAGCCATTTATGAGAAACTGAAGAATAACAATTTGTTTCTGTGTGGAATCTGATTTGGAGGATGTTTTTTCTTTCTGAAATGTCGATTTCTAACGCTTAGTGTGATTAATACGCAAACATACGATTTACCTTTTCGGTTTTTAACTATACGGCTCAAATACACGCATGTAGGTACAGGATTGTACTAAAATCCTGTTTGTCCAGTAAGATATACATATTTAAATTTTGATAGAAGATCACAGGCATGGGGTACAGAAAATTAACATGTGTATTGATGTTAGTACTGAATGGATAGAAAAATCACTAGCGTTTCAGTCACATGGACTAATTGTTCTCGATAAATTCCAGAGGAATTTTATATGAAGTTTAGTTTTCTAGAAACGGCGAGAAAACGTTTACTGGGTTTTGGGATGCAAACATTTTAATATTTATGAAGTTCCAACTGGAAAACGATTGTAGGTTTTT
This sequence comes from Mantis religiosa, assembly GCA_030765055.1. Taxonomy (NCBI): domain Eukaryota; kingdom Metazoa; phylum Arthropoda; class Insecta; order Mantodea; family Mantidae; genus Mantis; species Mantis religiosa. The sequence goes on along the minus strand of CM060953.1, from coordinate 125,840,931 downwards.
GTACATATGTTCATAAATAGTATTTATGCTTTTCCTTCGTAGGAAGGAAATTGAGAAATGTCCACTTTTATTAATATTCAATGCGTTATTCGAATCAGTCGTTAAATATTCTATTGATCTGAAAAACCTGTATTTCGCCAGCGGTACCAATTTCTAAATATGGTTGAAGCGATGTTATATGTAATTAATGTTTCTAAGTTATGAATTTCCAAGAAGAGAAACAAAAAGAGAAAATGTTATTACTTATTTCAGGCATTTATGCACAATATTTCCAAATGTAATTCATCTTTCAATTCCTTCAGCTCGAATGAAGAATCTGTGTAACAGGAATTCATATCAAAATATGCGTCTCCGTAAACAACGGTAACAGAGTAGATACCTGCATTGTAATGGTACCCGGTTTTCGATTGTTGTTCGTTTCCTAGCTGAAGAACCGATTTTTTTAGGTGAGTCAGTTTCGTAATTTATAGATAACAATTGATGTACTGCTTGATGAAAGTCTATAACACTGGGTATTACAATGCTGAGCCCTTGTCCCATAGTTTATGGCAATCCTCCGACTATTATAATGACGATGACCTGATGTGACGTTTCTCGTACCTCTGGTAGAAAAAGTCTCTTAGCCCTACGATGCAGCTGAAGTGTGGGTGGGAGTACAGGTGGTAGGAAATGGTATTGTTTCGGCTAGCTTTAGTCGGTGCACTTTGCTCGATGTCAGGCCATGCACAATTCCAACAATAAGTATCTTCAAGTTTGTAGATAGCTATTTATTGAATTAATTAATAAAAGCAGTTTACTATTTACATTATGTGTGCAATATTAGCTGGTCGAGTATACTGTTGCGCAGGTGCTAAGCTCACGTGTGTTTCACCGGCTGTCTGAGGCAGAACTGAACTGAAAGACGCTTCTTTGCGATGCTTGAAAATGTTTACAGTTAGCTTTCTAACGGTACTTGGGGTACTTTGTCCTCTTAGGAATTTACCAAGTCTGGTACATTACTAAGCGCCACGAGTATACCCGACATCGCCATGAGTTTAGGTATATTATTCTGAGCTTAAAATATGCATTACATATTATTTCATTTTTTACCGTGACGTAATATTTATTACTATCTATATAATCATTAACTAATTTACATATATTCATTAGCATATGAGTAGGGTGGAAGTGATACCGTTTGAAGTTTCACTATGCCCATTATGGTTTCTGTAGTAGGAGACAGTCAGCAGCTGTATTGTATGCTGTATTGTATTTCGTATTTTGCAGTTTACTCTAAACTTCTGGGCTTAGTTTGCATTTAGCAGCAGCACCAGCAATTTATTTCACACTGCTCTGTATAAGGTACCTTTGGATAGCTGATCAGTAAACTTAGAAATTTTAGAACGCTTACCAGGTCTATGGGGATGGTTTGTCAACGTTAACTGCTTGGCCCTCGCCCGCCAGACAGGGTTATAACTTGATTGTGTGGCATCCAACCTACTTGCACACGGCAGAGGTGGACGATCATCCAACCATACGGGGAAGAGATGTGGAATGTTGGTTTTCGCGGTGGTGAGTGGGCACCGGTCCAATTTCCGGGGACTAAAACACCCACCACATGGGTGGGATCGAACCCGGGCCGCTTTCCATGTACAGGGACCAAGGTATGCTGTCTTAGCCCGGTACGCCACGGCGCAGGTCTTGGCTACAGAGTACCAAGGACAAATCCTTTCCATGTGATTTAATTGAGTCTCCGACGCACGATGTGTTGCTACAAACTGTGGATTTACGGATCAGTTTTGTATATTTAAATGTAGTGCGAACAAGGATCTCTGGAATTATTGCCATGACACATCGAAATTCACATAATTTCCCGCAGGATTTGGGGTTTTTATTTGGGTATGAGTAGCAGGCACTCTATTCGCATTGTTCCAACTTATTAAAATGTCTTAAGCTTAAGCATATTCTTAGGATCCTCAGTTTCAAAAGCGTTTCAACCTTCATCTGCCTGAAAGCTTACTGGCCACGATACGCATCATGTTAAAGCGTGTGACTCGACTTTTAACACTTTTTAAACTAAGAAACACCATTGGCAGACACATATTATGATGAATATATAAACATTAAATTATGCACAAGTTCTCTTCAATCTGACATGCTGCATTTGGCATTTTTTAATAACTCCACGTCACATTTTGCAGAATTATGAAATTATGAACAGGATTTATTCACGTAGTTCAATGTCACCTTCTTATGTTTCACTCTATGATACGCTAAAACAAGTTCACAGGACGCTGTGGTCATATTCTTGTTTATTGTTCAAATTAACAAAATAATTCGAAAGTTTATTTCCAACGCCAGCATTACATTTTTCCTTGATGAGATGCCCCTTATAACGTTCATGTTGCCTTAAATCACCTTTTCCACCATGTGAAATGCTGAAATATTTCCTGCACGTGGTACAAAATGCACGATTCTTGTCCGATGCCGGAAATATATTGTCGCCAGGCATTGTTGAATCGCAGCCGGCGCGTGCAGAAGAGACAGATAGTGCCATTGCTGGTGCATAGGCGAGTGTTTGACGCTTGCCGAAAGAGAGAAATAAAGAGACAGATAGATGTCTGGAAGTTTCTTCTTTATGGTGCCGTCTTAATTGTTACAGAGAGTTCCACTAATTTCTGGAACATTGAGTGGAGGTATAAAAGAATACGCGACTAGCCAGTCGGGTTAGAGTCGAGAACTGAAAAACGTGCGTGTGTAGTGATTTGAAAATGAAGTCTTTTGTTTTTGGACGAGTGGCAGACGACCTTGAAGGTTGTGTTGGTGTATGTTACGTCATTTTAGAGCCTATAAGGGCTGTACAACACATCATTTTACTTGAAATAAAGAGCAGTTTGAATTTCTGCAAATTAGACTTTTTTATTCACGAACCCACAAATTCACAATATCTTCCAATTTCTTGACATATGTTTGATGTTTTTCCTTCAATTTCTTCCGTGGAGGAGTATTTGATGGATTGTCTTCACCCTCAAACATTTTCCAACTATCGTTGTACACGATCACCAACAATTTAGGCTTAGCTTCCAAAAACCACGCTTAAAATAGATTTACAACATAGAAAAGAACGGTAACGGAAGTGAAACTGAAAGCAACTGAAAGACAAAATCAGAGAGACATTAAATTCGCTTATTATCGCTGGCAGAAACGTGCTGCTCTGCTACTACATGACGGCACATACATGTACCTACGTTGATTTAGAAGGCACTTCTGTTGCCAGTATTCGCGAAATGAAACAGAACAGACATTTTCCAAAGATTACATAAACTTTATGAGAATATTTAAGTCATTATACATAATTCAATATTTCGCAGCGGGCAAATAAAAACGGAGAATTGCGTTCTCCAGGTAAATAATAAACGGAGGAACAAAATTTGGGAGAAAAAAGGAGGGTCCCGGGAAAAACGGAGCATCTGGTAATCCTCGTGTATTTTAACAATACAGTTTAACAAAAATTTACTAAAACTATAACAGAAATCCTCCCATTGATTGTCATACTTAATTATTACATTGAATGTGCTCTTAATTTTACATAGAAAAGATAGGTACTTAATTCCTTGATAATAATAAAATATTGATGAAATTATTATGCAGAAACAATAATAAATAAAATAGGGCGCCGGGGTAGCGCGGTGGTTTCGTTCGCGGCTCCCTTTCTAAGGGTCCCGAGTTCGATTCCCGGCTCTGGGGTTGGCGATTTTAAGTCGGCCCTATCCACGCCTTCACCTCTGTCTAGCACACGTGAAGTATCCCCTATGCCCAACGTGGTTCGGAGTCCACGGTAAAAACTGTAGGTCCTCTCACCTCACCGCCATCTTCACTATCACCCTATCATCGGAGGTAATGGACACCGCCCTCTGGGTGCCTCCACCTGAGAAATGGGTCCGGTCATCACTTGGTGGGGTGAGGTTACCCCGAAGGCCAAGGTTGCCATGTGGGGAGTGTTAGTAACTAACTAACTAATAAATAAAATATAACGAGGGTGTTCCTATTTCATTATACATAAATATGAAGCAGATGATGATGTAGCAGATCAAGTTTGGGAACTAAAAGCATTAAATCACTAAAAGTGAACTCAGAAGTATCACCAGAACAGTTCTTTACGACTATATGAAGGTTGCAGAATGTGGATTTTATTGAAGGGATGTCAATGAGATAGCAGCCTGTTTGTTTCTTCTATTTCAGAAAATAATTAAGCAAAATACTATGTGAATTGTCCTAAGCTTTGACTGCAGAAGAAATACGTGTTCGGGAAGAGGGAATAAACATTGCTGAATTTGCCTTGGAGTATATTCACAGGAATAATAATAATTAGTAACAATGTCAACTAGGTATAAAAGCATTAAAACTGTCACGTTTTTATGTTCCAACCTAACCAAATTGCTGTTTTGAACTAGTGGAGTGTTTTTCTAAGGAAATGTATGTTAATTAAAATAGTAATTAGTCTGTATGTTCAAGAAAAATGAAAAACAGGATTACACTTTGATGATTATCGCAACTACAATATTATTACGTGTAATGTGCTTTAAAGCCTTTAGGATGTTTTGAAAGCCTATATTAATGTGTAATCTTTGAAAGACAGTCTCATTAATGTAGTAGCATTTTTAAATTAGAAGTAAACCTTAAAAAAATGAAAACATCAGCATCGCGTAGATTTCTGAAGGGCTTTAGTTCGAACGTTTTCGCTGTAGATTTAGACGCTAAAAGAATGTAAACACTACAGTCTGAAATAGCTTTGCCAACATGGCTGTTACAGCAGGAGCACGGGGTTTGTTTGTTTGCTTCACCTTCTTCATCCTTTTCCGGAAGAAGGGATGCTGTTAAGCCTTTTCACCACTCTTTATCGCTGAAAGACGCTAGCTTTTTGCTACGAGCAGTGTTAAGAGACCTCTTACATTATCTGGCCCGCTAAGCACTTTAAGTAAACAAACATTTCTCTTAACATTTAGTGATTACTAACAAATGAACTACGGCCTTCGAACACTTATCGTACTGCATTGCTTTAAAATCATACCTACCGTCATTTAATATAGGTAGTACAGATTTATTCTGTACTATTCAGTTTCTATTTCATTCTGTTATTATTCTATATATAGTTTGGTTGGGTAAATGGGTAGTACACTTTTTGCAATAAAACGAAGATACAAAATCTTTCGCGTTCTAAACCTTACTAAAAGGAAAAGTACTCGGGCTTGAAATTCCTTGTAATTGTTGCAACTGATCTTCCTGGGATCGGTTTTTCAGATTCTTAACCAACACTGATCTCGTCACCAACATAGTTAACGGCCTGAAAAGATTTACACTTTTAGGATCATCAGGCTAATCAGAATGATGAATACTATACCTAGATTTCGTACCTCGTTTCGCACGGCATTCTGTAATGTATTTTGACTGGCCGATCAAGGGAACGAAGTTCTGAATTTTGAGGAAACTCATGCAAATTGCACTGCACCTCATCTTAGACGGTGAAACGCGTTACCATTAAAATGTCAAATTTTATCTTCTGGACTACAACTGACTGAGGAGATGGCTCAGCTGTACTATTCGTAAAGCTTGATTCTATTGGTATTTGTGTGAACCTCAACGAATTTATGATCTCATATCAAGCACTTGTCGTACTGTCTACATACATTCACTTCACCTACCTAATAAAATTATTCGAAATTTAATTTTATTGTGCGAGATCAAAATAATCCTTATCAATCAGTTTGTAAGGGAATTCGTTTAATAAAGTGTTAATGGTGGCTTCAACGTGTTCCTTCTTCAGTCCTAAAATCACCGACATCCTGGTCAAGGTTTCATCTCCACCAGGACTCCTACAGAGACATCCTTCCATCAAACACCTTATTGCTTATCGGCCGCTCCTACGCCACCGAATCTACCAATATCACTCCATGTCACATAACCATGGACTTTTGAAATACCTTTGTCACGAGATGCTGACAATGGTAGCTCAGTCGGTTGAGCACCTGCCTGTTGTGCTCGGGTTCGATTCCCGGCGGTGGGGGTGGAGATTTTTCTCCGACCAAGATAATTCCCCATCTTCCCCAGAGTCTGGAAGAATGACTGAGAGGGCGAATATCTGCGTGATCTAATGATTAAAACCCAACGAATACGAGTTAACACCTTTAGTATGTTCCAAAGGAGAACGACCGTCGTTATGACCATTGCAGTTAAAGTTAAAGACTATTAAGAACAGAGAACTCTTAAAATTGCAATGAAGAGACTGCGACTTAGGAACGAAACAGAAAAGTTTATATTTAATATTTCTAAGTGATCAAACAGCGGAAAATGGAAAGGAATACTTAGTGCTATGAAAGGGTAGAGCCAGACTGAAAAATTCAATGCCATATGCCATATGACAATCCCGGCTATGACATTGAATTTTTCAGTCTGGCTCTACCTTTTATAGTGCATGCTGCACACGGCTAGTGTGAAAGAACAATTAATTTCCACTTAGTGCTATAGTTAGAAGACATATGTGACAAATGGAACGGAAAATTTAAGATGAATATGCGAATGACTTGCAGGTGAAGAAAGTACATGAACATTTAAAATAACGTGAATCAGAAGTAGAAAGACGCAAAACTCAATAGCTCAGGAAAGAAAGAAAGGAAAGGACATTATAATACATTATAAACGTAGCATAAATTTCAAAATAAACAATATAAATTTTAAATTACTGAACTTAAATAGTATAAATATGGATTATTTAAATATTTTTCTATTAAACTAAATTATTATTTAACTAGTAATTAGTGAACCATTTAATATTCTTCTCTTAAATTACAACCAAAATGTAATTCACCGTATAAACATGGGCTGGAAAAGTAGATATTTATATAACTGTGGAAAACACCGTCAATATTCCTAATCATCTGAAAAGGAAATTGATCAAGAAGAATTAATCTCCTTAATTCATGATATAAAATATAGGCAAATTTATAGCACAAAGGATTGCAACATGAATTACTGTCCATGTGGCTTTAGAAATGATCGTACTTGCTATAATATAATTAAAATGGAGAAACGAAAAGAGTATCATACTCTACAAAATGACCTTCATCGAGTGCAGAAACGCTTCTGACGAAGTTAAAAGAGCTCTGCAATGAGTCACATATTGCAGCGCTTATACACAAATAATACTACCAAACATGAAATATACCTCCGCGAAGATATTACACCTTTTACTCCATTTTAACACGTAGATTGCTAAAATGATGCTTAATTTGCTACATCACTCACAAATTGTTAAGTATCTTAGATATACATAATCAAAAACGAGTTCGTGTCCCAGCCGGTAATATCCGCGTCATACGTTGCTCATCCTCGTACCACACGATTACTTACGTAATGTGTGTGTAGTGTTTAACGCCCGCTTTTACTACATACGGCACCGCAGGCGGTGAAACTGATGATGCATGGGATGAAGATGGAGCACTGGTGGAATGAGATGGCGGGGAAACCGGAGGTCCCGGAGAAAACCCGCCCCAACGCCGTGTTGTCCACCACAAATCTCACTTTGCAGTCGCCTGGGATCGAACCCGGGGCCGCCTTGGTGAGAGCCTTACGTAGGTACTTACACAATATAAAGATGAAAACATGTACAATTTAACCAGGCCTCTGCTTCAAAATATCTTGACTATAAACAAGAAAACTCTGAAAGTGAAAGACATTTGTACAGCAAATGGACTTCAGTAATTTGGCACGAGACTTAAATTTGTCAAAATTCTAGGTTCCAGAATGCATTACTTGCACCTGGCCAAAAATTTCAGAGTTTCAAAATAGATATCAGAAATTTGTAAAATATTTATCGGTGGAATAATATATATGCTTCTGTATACACATCAATGGTTTAATGATTGATTTATAAACTGAGCATAATGTAGATGACATGCAGTTGTTAATAAATTAAGTTTAGCTTAAAGACTGTGTTACTTCATAATGACAACGAAATTCTATTTGTTCCAGTTTTACATTCTGTAAGTCTTAAAGGAAATTGTGAAAGTATGGCCAAAATTGTGCGTGTTTTAAAATATGAAGTTCATTTCGGAAAATCTGGGTGGTGATAGTGATGAACAATGGCAATCAGGAGGTTTCTGACATGGAGAAGAGTTACCAACGTCGTAAGGACCCAGTAATGATGGGGGATATTTGTTGGTTTTATGTGAGACGAAGCATACAGGAGTATAGTTTTGCCAAGAACTTTTAAAAAGAGTTGCAGGTATAGTCCAAATATTATTGCACGCATGCAAAACAAATAAATGTATCATTTGTAGCAGGAGTTTTGGTGATGATGGGATGTTTGAAGACTACTTTTTAGAAGTGTGGTGACATGTGTAGCGGGATTATGGTGCCGATGGGAAGATGATGTTATCGAAGTCTTCGGCGATCATATGGAACGGGATTATTTTCACCTGATGTCCCGCGTTGTGCCTGAGATTGTGGGTTGTCTGCTACCCTCCTGGATGGAGACGATGAAGCCACAAGCTGCTACTTCTTCCCGATCTGAATCTTTGGTTCAGATCTGGCACTCAGATGTATCGACTTATATAAAGATCTCCGGATATGCTTCAGTCTGAGCTATGAGAACTCTTAATTCTCAGAGGTGGTCGGGAGTGAAAAGGATAAATTTTCCAACTAAACTTCGAAACCAATACATTATTTTACTTAAAAAATATCGATGTTCAATTTAATTTGTATTATTTATACAATTTTGCGAATAAAACTTGACAATAATACCGTATTTTTCTTCTTTTTTCTTCTCGCGTTGTCATCACTACCAATCGGACTTAATTTTTACTGATCCATGTCACACATGTCATTTTTAAAACTACCAATCATAAACTATTCACATAATATCACTTACATGTTGCGTCGTCTCATGACCTACTGGATTTTAATAGTTTCCTTTCTTATTCATTTTAACATGTCCATATTTGTTTTAAACATATTTGAACATTTTTCAACTCTCGGGGCCTAAACCAAAACAACCGTTACACATAATACGAGACAAGGGCTGTTTAATAAAGAATGATTACAATTTGTTTTTTTACGGACATAATTTTTCGCAGTAAAATTCAATCTCATTATATTCTGTTACCTTAATGTGAAACAAACACGTAGTTTCATTGTTGGTACTCCTGGTTTCCACCTGTGAGTACCAGGCAAGTTCAGACATGTTCAGGATCGCCTACTCGCCTACAGCAATGGAGATAACATGCAGTTAAAGTTGATGTTAGAGGAAGATCCGGAGTTTATATCAAACGTAATCACTGCTGATGAAACTTGGCTACATCATTTTGATCCTGAGAGCAAACAGCAAAGCTCAGTGTGGAAATCTCCTTCATCACCAACCACCCAAAAGCAAAGTGGTTGCTTCTGCCGGAAAAGTTATGGTCATCTCATTCTTAGATATTCAGGGATTGGTTTATCGGCATGTTGTACCTGCACACACAAGTAACTGGACAATACTGCAGGGATGTCCTGAAAACATTGCAAGTCCATACCAGGTGCAAAAGACCACATTTCCATGAAGCAGGCTGGATGCTGCACCACGATAATGCACGGCCACATATTGCCAATATTGTTGCTGAATATCTTGCAAAAATCAATGTGAAGTGCATCCCTCACCCTCCCTATAGTCCGGATTTAGCCCCATGTGACTTTTTTCTATTCCCTAACTTGAAGAAACGCCTTCGTGGGAGGCATTATCCATCATCAGAAGCAGTGGTGAAAGCTGCGGAGGCGATTTTGAAGGATCTCTCAAAATGGATTTCATCGTGTCTTTGAAGACTGGCAGAAACACTGGGACAAGTGCATCGCATTCAGGGAAGACTATTTTGAGAAGGACCATCAAAATTATGTGGATGAGTAAAGGTACGTTGTCAAAATAAAATTATGATCATTCTTTATTGAAAAGCCCTCGTATCTTAGGGAAACCTCGTAAGTGAGAACCTATGTCTTCATACCTATTTAAGCTGAAGTGATACCAGATTCCTGAGTTGATTTGCAAGATCAGGACATCTTTTACCTTAAGTATCGCCTACTTTATTCGCGGAGGCATGAAAAATATTTTCTTTTGTTGAGTAATATAATTTACGCAAATTAAGAAATAGCTAACGATGTTTGTGTGGTTCAAAATTGACATTTTAAAAGAATAGGAATTTTATCCTTCTTGAATTGCCATAAAGCCTACAGTAAAAGCAGTGTGAAAAATAGGTATTCGCCCTTGAAGATAAATGCTGAAAGGAAGGTGAAAAGAGGCTGTATTTATCGACAAAATGGCCATAGGCCATAATCTTAGACCATAAGCTTGCTGCCCAGCCATTTAATATAAAATAGAACAGAAACAGAAATACCATTTTTAAAAAGTTCCAATTTACCTATTGTAATTTGCGGATAGATATTAATTGCTAGAATGGTTCAACTTCTGTTAAAATGTGAATTTAAAAATACTTTCTTTGAATTTAATAGCTAAAGTTTCTAGGTGGAATTGAAAAGGACCTATAAATTATATAAATTATTATTTTATATGACACAAAAGAAATTCATTAAATTCTGAATTATTAATGGAAAATTACTACAAAAAACGTCAAGTTAAGTATCATCTGAAAATAAAATGTGTATCGCTTTCTACTCGTTATAATGCAATGTTTTCTGTTAATAACTTTGATTACTGCAATATTTTAAAGTGATATTAAAGTATTTTTGATTATATATAAACAGTGAAACATGATGTACATAAGTAAAATTAAGAGTTCTGATTGAGCTTAAAGTGTTGCATATCCTATACAAGAGCCGGACTTGGCCGGTAAAGAAATGTAAGTGCCTCGCTTAAGTAAATTGTGGGGCAATCATTTTTCACAGTCAGGGAGATCTGTCCTGTCCACGTATCGATCTCCTAATGTACCTTTTCAAGAAAACCTCGTGTGTGCACGAAGGAAAAGCTTGAGGTGACAAAATCAAGTTGGCTCCCCTAACCTCGGCGCGCACATAAATTTCGCGTGAAAGCTCTCAGTCGATGTGTTCTCCCTCGTGTAGGTAGCGAGCGATTTAACGAGGTGGGGCACAATAACGCACGCAAAAACAGTTTTCCTCTGCTCAGCTCACGTCAGTATTCAATTACAGTGGGCGGTCCGCCATCTTGCGGCCGGCATGAGACGCCCTCTAGCCACAACGTGTTATAATCTTGACAAGCGATTTCGCCGCCATAAGAGCCCTCAAAATTATCTGCCTGAGTCCAAAATTCGTAAGGAAGTGAACAAAGAATTATATGGTTATGATTATGTAGATAAATCGTGCTTCCCATTGTTTGCAGTAAACTTTCAGTTTAACTCCGATTGACACGTTGCGTATTGGAAATTTCCCTTAGAAGTTCCAACAAAAGGTTCGTTGACAGTAACGTCAGAGGCTTTTACTGGCTTTCTGCTTCCCTTTGTTGCCAAATTAGGTATTTCTAACATGCTTTTGTTTAACTTGCAATGTGTATAAGACAATGTTACTATGTGTGAAATAATGTTAATCGAAGCATATTTTAGGATATATAGTGTCACATATCGCATTGTTGCATTGGAGCTGCGACAAGCCAGTGCCGGCATGCGTGGGCAGGAAAGAGACAGATAGTGGCGCGCGAGCTGGACGCTTGCCAAGAGAGAGAAAGCAACATAGGGAGAGAGACAGAGAAGTCTGGAAATTCTCGCTCCCGTCGTGATTGTTATCGAGAAATCTACCGCATTCTAGAACAATGACTGGGATGTGTAAATATTGGCAAAGTGTGAAAAGGAGTCAGGTGCAGTTGTGTTGTAATTGTGTGTGTTGTACCGCAGTAGATTCTTTCGATTGTTTACGTATAGCTGGAGTAACGAGACGACCTTGAAGACTGTTGTTTGTCAATATTACGTCATTTTGCTGCTGCTAGGGTTGTACAAAGCATATTTTTATTGTAAGGAAGAGTGTTTTAAATTTCTGCAGACAAGACTTTTGATTCTACCAAACCACGAAGTCACAATATATTATATAAGAAATAATCAAAAACGATGCCTAATTCAGAACACATTATAATGATTTTTCCTTACAGGAGTCAAGTATACCAAATGTCTTTTAGTTTTGGTCGATCTTTAACTGTTGTGGTGGACTGTTAAGAGCCTCCTGAATAATTAATCGGTCGTTCACGCCCCAATATAACCGCTTTATAGGACTTGAAGTTCTTTTAAAACTTAACTGCTGGTGCGACAGCCCTAAGAAGGCCAAGGCCTACCAACTCCACTACCGGCCTCACGCCCACTTACGCACGGCAGAGGTGGGCGATCATCCAATCGATACGGGGAGGAGATGTGGTCCGCATCTCAGCATCTCCCAGCCGGAATGTTGGTGTTCGTGACCAGGGCCGATTACTTAGCCTAAACTCCTCAGTTTACTCACGATGCTGAGTAGGCACCGGTCTTATACCCGTGACTGAAAATCCACACCCCATGGGTGGGATCGAACCCGGTACGCTTACCGTGACCAGGGATCAATGCATGCTGCCTTAGCCCGCTACTCCACGGCACAGGACTGAAGTTCTTTTATGCGCCATAAATATACGACAGTAGAACATTCTCGAAGCATATTACGCTAAACATTATTACTTCTGAAAACATCCGTCACCCTGTTTCAACCGCCGGTTCAAACGTTCGATACTGCTTTGGATACTACATGTAGACGACGCAGGATAAAACATAGAAACTTAATTTTGAAATATCCATCTGGTTATAAATTTTCAACGTTATCTTGGGCAACCTTCCTGAGTCATGGTGTCTCTAATACCCGAGCTCAGGCAGTGAAAGAGTAGAATATCACGTGCTCATATCAAACCAATGGAAGAGAAATTTGCTATTTTTAATTACTTCTAGGTCACATTTACAGAGAAGAACAACCCATACAACCGATTCTTAACATGACAGTGTGTACCTTGCACGCATCTTTCTGTTTAAGAATTTTAGCATTTCAAATCTTCCATGTATATATTTTTCTTTTATTATTTAACAAACTCTAAAAATAAGATATTCACATATTAGTAAAGCCTCGAAGCAGCAGATCTTATTAAAGTATTAATTCTGCACCTTTCTTCGATGGCCTTATGGGTTTTTCCTAAAGGCATAAAAAATCTGTTACTAAAGTCATTACAAGTTACATTTAAGTTACTTGAAGCACATATTAATTTGGTTATAATTGTAATAATGTATGAGCTCATTGAGAAATTCATTTTTCACCAAAGAAGCGACTGTGATGTAGTTATTCACCTAAAAGCAACAATTTTTAACTGGTATAAAAGCTGTTTTCCCTAATCTGATAAATCGTCACCTCTGCATAAATAGGTCACGCCTTTTTCGCGTTTAAGATAGGTACTTTGATAGCGTTTTAATGGATTTATGTGATTAATCCTTTTTTCAAAATAAACATTAACGGCTCTCCTGACTTCAACTTCTAGATTCGTTTATTATTGAAATTAAAAAAAAAATGTTTTAATAATTATAATGAAAGTGATTGCAAGAACGCAAACGGTAACATGCACAATAAAGTTGCATCGGCACAGATCTTTTCACGCGAAGTTTTATATACCACCTTTTTTAAAGACACACAGCTGAATTCATCCATGTAAAAATAGGTGTCCTTTTCCAAAACTCTTACTTTAAAAATATTAAAGACTCAATATTTCCCTAGATCAAATACTTTATGCTGGTCTACTATTACAATTATTACGAATAGAACCTTGAAATTGTAGATTATTCCATACTTTTGATATAATTCGATAGTAAGTTTTGTAAGTTTTACATTATTTCAAATTGTTGCATTTTACTTAATGCTGGGCAAGGCATGAAGGGAGTCGAAGCTTCACGCTATTACTGGGCTACCTGTAGTTCTTGATAGACTTTGAGTGCATGAATTGATTCTTGTATGTAAATAAAACGTACAAAATTTGGGATAAGAAGCACTCTGTAACTAAATCACATCGCTGCAATCGACTGGTCACTCTCGGTCCTTGCATTTACCTGCTCCGGTGGATCCAGTTGAAAGAAATCAGACGTTAAGACATAAAATAATAGACGCATTCAAATATGATACTTACCATTTCCCTCCAACTTTTAGTTTGTGTTTCCGAAGACAAACTTCTGTCACTAGGTTACTTTAAAGGCTTATCCCAGGACTAATTTGTATAAAATTTTGTTTTAACGTTATGTTGATTAAATTAAAGTAAAGAGTAAACAGTAGACAGTATGAATAACATAGTATATAAAATGTACATAAAAACGTTTTCGGTTAGTGATAGGTCACGCAATATAAGAAATTTAAAGAAGTATACCACAAGTGAAATTGTGAAATTGTGAAGTCGTGAAATTTCAAAATGACACAGGGAGATGAAATTGGATGCATGCATCTACAAGGAGGAAACTAATAATAAGAGTATAATTCAGTGAGCCAGCTATCACCTTTGTAGCTCTTTATATCGGAGCTTCAAAGTCAGCATCAATGTGTAGTATACAGAAACAGTGGTAGCGTTCCATCACAATCATAAATTTCTTTTATAGCATAAAGTTGCGTTGCCACGATTTGTTTACAAACCAATAATCTTTGTCTTTTTAAGATGCATTGTTCCTGCTTTGTTTTAAAAAGTTATTAATTCCTAGCTTGAATAAGAATACATTCTAAAAATAACGAAAGTTTCTAGAATTAGTAATATTGACCCTCCCAGTCCCATACATACACTCACACACATACAGGCATCTTATTCACCCTCAAATTATTGTAATGATTACAGAGAAAAATGTACAACAGATAACTTGTTTTTTTGGAACACGCAGCAAGAGTTCTGTTTGTGACCCATGACTTTACAGCCCTGTCGGGATTCGGAATGTGGAAAATGAGTACATGTGTCCCCCGATTAAAAAGGGTTGTGGAATGTACAGGGCAAATAGAGAACGATTCGCTTAATTAAGTTGTTGCGGTGGTTCCCCTAAAATCGCTGCAACCCAAACCACTCGGGTCCGCTCGCAGCGCACTGCCACTTCTGCTTCTCTCTCAAGCATATTTATTTATGAAACGTACACTTTTTCATCTCACATTTAACTGAGGGGTGCCATGATAGTCCCCTATAATTTTGTGCTATGGAAAGAAAACCAATTTTAGATTCGATTTAGATTCGTACAATGAGTGTTCGGGGAGTTTCACCTTAAAATAATTTCACATTAACAGAAGATTGCACCAATTTAAATAAACATAAAAAAGAAATGATATTATATTACATTACGATTTACATTATAAGTATAAATAGTAATATTGCATTGTTATTACCTACTTTTAAGAATACAGATGTCCATCTATAATTTGCAAATTCCTGTAAAAGTATATAAAATATTAAATATTGTCCATGTGCAAAATTTATTTTAATTTTTTAAAACAAATTTAGACGCTGAAATT
Source organism: Mantis religiosa (assembly GCA_030765055.1). Lineage (NCBI taxonomy): Eukaryota > Metazoa > Arthropoda > Insecta > Mantodea > Mantidae > Mantis > Mantis religiosa. The sequence continues at coordinate 125,825,436 of CM060953.1, read as the reverse complement.
GCATATATGATAGCTTTTAGTTACCACGATAGTCATAATCCTAAGTATTATTTCATAATCAATCAGAAATACTCATAAATAGAAATTCTATAAAAGTATTGTGGACTATATACATATTTTTATTTATTTATTGCATTCAAAAGAAAGAGACAGAGTTTAGTTCCATTGTTTTTATTGTGAGCAAACCGTTTTATAACGTTTTTTATTATACATTTTATATCGGATAGCCTCGCACACACATCTTCTACTCGCATCCTGCTCGCTTTTCCACGCTAGTGCGTGCTCACGTTTGTCCCTCATTAAAAGCACACATATCAAAACGAACTTCAGCAGTTGATTGGCAGATCGTTGAGGAAGGGTTTTAATGGAGGGTGTCGATATGAAACTTTTCCACTTATTGCACACACAACATCCTGGGTCAATCTGGGTCAGTGGTGCGGAAATTAATTGGCAAATCAATTCCACAGGCTTCCAGAGCGTGTTTGTGAAGTTAATCACTTTCAGCGTCATTATAAGAGTCCTTTGGGATAAAGAAAGGGTTCTGTTTTACTTTCTCTAACACGTACGTATTGGAGAGAGAGAGAGAGAGAGAGAGAGAGAGAGAGAGAGAGAGAGAGAGAGAGAGAGAGAGAGAGAGAGAGAGAGAGAGAGAGAGAGAGAGAGAGAGAGAGAGAGAGAGAGAGAGAGAGAGAGAGAGAGAGAGAGAGAGAGAGAGAGAGAGAGAGAGAGAGAGAGAGAGAGGAGAGAGAGAGAGAGAGGAGAGAGAGAGAGAGAGAGAGAGAGAGAGAGAGAGAGAGAGAGAGAGAGAGAGAGAGAGAGAGAGAGAGAGAGAGAGAGAGAGAGAGAGAGAGAGAGAGAGAGAGAGAGAGAGAGAGAGAGAGAGAGAGAGAGAGAGAGAGAGAGAGAGAGAGAGAACTGCATACTTGTCGAAAATTCGATACTGATTTTCCCTAGAAATATATGCTTTGAGGTACTCTAATTCAAAAGGGTCATTTTTATGAATGACCGCTAGTGCCTGTGTTTGTGAACGGTATAAATCAAATGTGAAGCTTGGGTTAAATATCAAAGTTACTATAAATGTCCAAGGTTACGTCTCATCTCAAAATTTTCTTTAGAAAAAAAAAACAAGTTTGAAGATATTCATTTTCTTAAAGATGGCCTTGCGAGTGTGATTAAAATATAACAGGATTACGATATTACCATGAACAAAGAAATGTACTTATATCTCGAATTTTATGGATATAGCTTATAAAGTCCTCTTCAATTTGGATAACTTTGTTAAAACTAGTAAGCCAAGATATTTACGAAATGTCAGCATACAATAAATGCACATTTTCTTAAATCATACAGTTTATGATAAGTCAATGTTCGACATAAGCGTTGATGAAATATCCTTTGGCGTTCGTAACTATGCTTCTCTCAAATTGGAAGCCATTTTTTTCTTTCTTATAGCCATGCAAAGAGAATAAAATGTAAAAGCCATTACGTAAGGCAGGCTTTTTAAATTTTTGGTATCCCGTTTTATAGTAGTATCCCCAATTCCCATTGCACCTTTAAGGAATATACGATAGCTCCATTTATACAAACGATTATTCGATTATTCCAATTACGTTATATGACAATTTGTTGAGAAGAGGTAAAGAAAGTCTGTAAGTGGGAGGAAGACATCTACTTGTTGTATATACGCTGTGAACAAAGTTTAACCACAAGTATCAGGTTAGTATTATGCTGATAAACAAGTTTAAGAATTACATTACTCATGTGCAAGTTTTATGATGTGTAAGTTAAAATAATATATCGATTTACATGCATAAATTTTGGTGATAAATTACTACTACGGATTCAGATTCAGTTATGGATTTAAACGTTTAAAATGAAATATCCTTAAGTTTTCTAAAATAGTTTATTGTTATAACTTTCTCACAAAAATTTAGAACAAGCATCGACGTATATATAAGGTACATATCAAGGAAGTTTATATATTTATGCATATATAATTTAATCATGATTTGGTTAATATTGACCATAAAAATGCGTAGGCTGGTATCACGGAGCCAGAAGCGAGTCATATCATTACTGCGCAAATACGTACCAGACCGTTCTAATATGTAATTCGAGAACATTAGCTCGGCAGATATAGTCGATAAGAAAACTAGAGGTAGACCGCAAACAAACTGCGGTCGGTGTGCGCATGCGCGAGCACAGCCTTCTCCCCTCCTAATCATACAAGCATCACGTGACTCCCACCCCTCCCTTCCTGCATGCGACAGGGTCCAATCTCTGCGTGTTTTTTAATGCTGTTTTGATTTTCAAAGCGTATTAAAAAGTCCAGAAAAATGAATTGTCAGTCTTCAAAGTCTTCTTGCATTTCTGGGAGGTCACTCAGAGGTCAGGCTCGTGAAATAGTGTATAATGCTGCCCAGTATTTCAAGAACACGAAAGAAAGGTTTAACACACAAAATATAAATGTACTGTCAATGACGAGTTTTTATAATTGAGAATGTTTTAGTTTTGTGTAGTGTTTTGTTGTTGCTTCAGTAGAGTTGGCATGGAATGGAGCTGCTAGGTGTAAGATGTCTTACACATTACAGTAAAGGAGTTGTAGTTAATGGCCACTTGCCAAGGAGGGAACCAAAACATTTGTGATTTATACCAAACATAATTCAGTGTCGTTGCTAAACTACGAACTACTAATTTCAAAACCTACTAACAAAAGTAAAATTGATGAACATCACTGTCCTAATCTAACTACAAGATAATAGACTGTGAAAATGAGATGAGAAAATGGACAAAAGTATGCTGAAAAGCAGATTTGGACGCGTGGACGCGAGAATATAAATCATTCAAGTCGTTTAACACGGTTCACATTGAAATACAGTGAACTACTGGTGTAGTTTTAAAGTCATGATGTGACATAAGTGACTCTTTCTACAATGGTGGTAGCCTGTACCACGCACATTTGAGGTCAACCTAAAAGTGCAATGGTCGATCAGTCACTTTGTAAGGCCCGTCTTCGGCTTACCTGGGTATTGGCCCTAGCCAAGTCAGGTATGTGGTCAATTGGGGCATTTTTGTAATTTACGTCCTACAACGCTGTTTCATATCGGACGTTGAATAGAATGGGTGAAATATGCTCCAATGAGCCCACGGTCCATATAAATTAATGTTGCCCGTCATTCGTCTTTTATGATAAGGGAAAACCCTGGAAGAAACCTTAGCCAGGTAACTCACCCTGACCGAGATTCGAACTTAGGACCTCTTAAACGTGAGACAGACACGCAATTAGGGAGTGCTTTGTAACTAGGCCTTATAAGTAAATCTCTTCTGTCTTAATTAAGGTTTAGTGCATTAGTGTCATGAATCCTTCATAGGGAAATACCTAGGAATCCGTACCTTTCCTGCCAAGCATTTGTTTCTGATTACCATCTGAGTTACGTCTTCTCCCCGTCCGTTGTGGCCACCTGTTAGGAGTCCTGTATCCAAACCCATCCATGGCCAGGACGTGACAATATTTACACATAATCCCACGACACTAAACATTAATTTTGAAGAAATTAAGAAATCCTACTACCACAATATCTACTTTGGTCTAAATTTTCATTGGTTAATGAAATAGTGATACGCTCTAAGGAAACCTGTTTTTGATAAACTGCTCTTGAATTGTTTTGAAATAACTACTTTCTTATTCCCTTTGTGATATAACAGTAACAGGTTCTGCTAACACATTGGATTGTTTATTCATGTAATACACCGTGATCTGGTACGTAGCACAATGGTGATTTGATTTTACGCACAAGAAGGTAATTATTATTTATATAATCTGCTGTACATTATTCATGCAATTGTATTAATAATTCCCAGTCGAGGTCACGGGTTTCATCAGAAAAACTCTGTAACCTCTCGCGGGATTACGTACGATAATGCATACAGGTTTACATTTAGAAAACTTATAACGCATACATTGCATTAGTCATAAAGTATACAAATTCCATACCACGTACATAGCGTAATAATTTGCAATTCTAAAGCATTGTGCACCAAAGTAATCATTTACAAGTTTACACATAAACAATTATTTTTTACATGAAAAACTTCACGAAAAAATGTTATGTTTGTCCAACCCGAACCTGGATGCTTTCATATACAACTTCATTTTAAAGCCTCCAAATTCCAATGAATCGCTAAATATTTTAAGTTAATTTTACAAAATAATATATACACTTCTATGCATATTTTGATAAATTTTAAATCAAGAATAATTCTAAATTGGGGTTAAACCCCCACTGAATTTGCGGTCTTGAAAATATAGCTGAAACCCATATATTGATTTCATTATTTTGAAACAAAATTAAATTGTATACATCTTATTCATTTGCTTTGAATTATTTTTTCTACAAAGTTAGAAGCTTCCGAACCAATCAGTATACATGAAATCGTCTATCTAGCCATCCTTTGTATAATTTTCGGGACGTTGTGCTTTGAAAATGCAACTTTTTACCTCACGTTAGATTTCCTGCTTCTTGTTAGGGTAGATCTAAGTTGTCCGGATTCATTTTTCCAGTTAGATTTCCTTCAATGATATCAGACCAAAATACTATCTGGATGCGTGCGCCTAAATTATATTTTTTTTAGATAATCGATTGTGATTGATACAAAAACATTTCATCTGCATTTGCAAACAAAATTTGTTATCGTCATTCAGGAATCATAAATTCATTCATCCGTGCACTGTGTTGGTGCATCATCTTAAACAGTTTGAAACATTTACCCACAACGTTATTTTTCCATAGAAATCATCGTTCTGAAGCTCTATTTTTTGGAGAAATGCATGGTTTATGGAGTTGACATAAGTTATTTTTCCCCACATAGAGGTTTTCAATCTGTCATACACTTCGTTTTAGCTCTCCGCCGGATGCCACTCGTTAAAAAATCACAGGTTTGTTTATCGAAATGTCAGTATTAGCGTATTTGTTGAAAAGCATAAAACCTTTTAAACTTATTTAATAATCAAAATAAACGTTAGAACAAATCGTTTTTATTTGGAATTAGTATTTGCAATATTAATATAACAATAATAAATATTGTTTAGATCGGGAAGTCCGTTTAATGCGATGTCTACTAAATAACTTACAAGAAGCAGAAGACTCTAAAATTTAAATTAAATTATTTAGATGAACAGTAATAAATAAAAATAAACTTGACAACCACCATTTAAAATTGTGTTATATAACATATAATAAGACCAGAAAGTAAGTTCTGTTTCAATTTATCTCCGCTGCAGCGCTGCGATCGTAGTTCCGCACATACGCGGTAGACGCTCTGTATCAAGGAGAAGAAACGTGCGCCATTGTGAGATCACTGTGAGCCACTTACGCTATGTTGTGCTTATTTACAATGTCGGTGTTGATTTAAAATCCCGCCGCTAGTGAAATCAGATCTGTGATTTGTTTTCTGAATGCTAGGAAAGTGAAACCAATTGAAACTTATCGGCTGTCAAAAGGTATCGTGTTTATTCACGACAACGCACGACCACAGACTTCAAATGCAACGAAAAATATACTGCAGAGATTTGGCTGGGACGTGTTTGATCACCGCCCGTACAGCTTGACCTCGCTCCTAGCGATTTGCATATGTTTTTGCATCTCAAATCTTTCCTTGGCAGTCAACACTTCAACAATGACGAAGAACTGAAATAAAATGTTTCCAGCTGGTTGAAGACACAGACGGCAAACCTCTATAAAGAAGTGATACAAAAACTTGTGCCTCGCTATGACAAATGCCTGCAAAATTTCAGCAGTTATGTGGAAAAGTAGTTTAAGAGTAGTATAATATTGTGCTCTAAATAATTTTTCTGTATCTGTACACAATTTAATTTTATTACCAAACAGAACTTACTTTCTGGACGTACCTCATATATATTGGTTATTACTAAATGGAATTACAAAAAAATGGAATTAGAAACTAATTTATTAAATAACACAAACACAGATGCATACATTGGGTGTTAACGGTTAAAATTCCTTTAATACTAAGTTGTGAAAATTTATGTACTTTTAACAAATGACTTTCATGTTCAAATAAAAGGAGCCTTTAACAAATTTGGTTATTACCTTAGTTTAACGTAATCATACGCCTACAAAGATATTTGTAATATATATTTCATTACAAATATCTTTGTAGGCGTATGATTACTTTAAACTAAGGGAATAACCAAATTTGTTAAAGGCCTCTTTTATTTAAACATTAAAGGCATTTGTTAAAATATATATAAAGTACAATAGCTGCGAATTTTTCATCCCTATGCTAGGACTCGCTGCGCAGCCAACAACACTCTAGGTCCGTTGTCAACGTGGGAAACGTCCATAAAACACCGTCTATTTCTAAGAACAGCACCAGCACTTAAAATGCGCAAGCTACCACCCTATCTGCCGGCCTGCCATACACCACGAGCCTGGATGCACACCTGAAGGATGATGATAAGTACATGGAATGAACGAAAATTATTGGAAGGAAATCGTGTCACCGAGCATCGGCCTAAGTGACAGGAACAGACTATGAAAAACTCAAGAACTACAAGACAGACCGTTGAGGCGTATTGACATTCAGTGACCAGCGCTGCAATTGCTTCTCATCTTCTTGATTAGAAGAAGAAGCATTAATAACTTAGCGTAGAGTAAGTGATGAGATCCAAATTGGAGCACTTCCGAGCTCCATGCGTCTGACATAAAACTTTAGCCAGACAGTTGCTCTATGCGCAACACGGGTGCATAATAATCAGACATCGGATCCCGTGTACCTTAACAATCAACGTACGCGCACAGGTACTATACAAGGTCAAGCGCGACATCAACAAACGCCCGATGTCAACAACTATACCGAAGCGCTGTGTGTCTAAACTCCGGTATGGATACAAAATGTAAACTACGGTACAATAATATTCCACCTCCTCATTGCTTTCGATGCGGGAATTACAGTGAACAACCCTGTACATTCGTAAATTGTCGAATGTGAATTTTCTGCAACCCTCACTGAAACAATATAAAAATATTGGGAGAAAGTTCGTTAAACGTCACAAGACGTTTATGGTGCATATGAGTAGTACAAATCATTTTTATATGTTTGTTCGAGACTTAGTTTATTTCTTATATTAAGCAGCATTGAAAATCCAGTATTTTTGTGTTGAATACAGGACATTGCATTTTTTGTTCGTTTGGTAGATGGTGCATTCTCTATTCTACTGCTTTTAGACAGCTCGAAATTACAATCTTCAAGCTGTTTAATGGTTGTTGATAATACCCAAAACTTTTGATTTATAAAATAGAGATTTTCCAATAATTGTTGTGAAAGTAATGCTATTAACACAATATGTCAAACACCTTGCACTCCCTGGAAGGCAGATCTACCTGCTTGGCGAGCAGTAGTTGTAATGAAACTAAAGCTACGCGTTGCGACCCGGACTATCCCTGTATGTTGTCCTCGGAACTGACGTCAACAGTTATATACTGCAAGACCCCTAAACTTCATATCCCTTTAATTGTGTACGGAATAAAATGTCTGATAATGATAAAAGAATAAACTTATTTTGGTTTTAATGCATGAAGAATGTATGCACGTAATTATTTATTGTAATATTTTTCAAATAACGAAAATGAGGCAAAACAGCCCTATCTTTTACAACGACGGAAAAACCAAGAAAGAAAACCCAACCAAATTAGTTACTACACTTTTGTTATTAACTAACTATTGCAACTCTGGGAAGCTCACGGCAATATAACCATTTTCTGTGACTAATATGTACAACGGGAATAATTTCTAAAAATGTGATTTAATCAACTGGCAATGGGGCAATGTAAAGCATATCATCAGCAATGTTCCGTCACTGAACGATAGAACTATCATTGTAGCTATTATCGCACACAAATTAACAACCTCGAGCTTCTTGTTTCAGTAATCGATCCATTTATCCAATAATTATCAATTTATTTAATTTTTAGTTACAAAAAGCTCTATCATTAAAGTATTAAATCTTATTTAATAATTTCTGTAATTATAGGAAGTATATGGTAATTCAACAAATGTCCTGCAGTGTTATCAACCTATTCCAATAGGTCACAGCCATCATTTAAAAATGTGATTTAAATGCATCACAGTGTTAAGATATACAAAAATATGTGTATATAATTTTATATACTATTATTGCAGTTACTAATGAGACACGATCACATGTTAGTGTAACAAAGATGAATCTGAATTGAAATATAAATAAAAATAACGACATGTTCATAGTTTTGGTTTGCATCACATTATACAAGATAAATTCCCCCTGACTTTGATTCAACTTACTGGAGGATTAAAGTGCTATAGGTACGATCCCAGACAATTCATCACCAGTATGTATTGAGAAATCACAAAGGGATTTTGATATCCTCTTCTTTCTCCCTGTCACAATATTCATTCACGTCAAATATACGCCTCCTCACATTGCCATGTAAAGAGTGTGCAGCAACGGGGATAGAATCTGCGACATCCTGAATACGTATCATCTGCGACATCCGGAATACGTATCATGCACATTATCACTATCTCGCTCGGTGATATATATGTAATCTGTGTGTTCCAATTAGAAAAATTATGTTATATAAACAAAGTGATACCGAAATTAAAGGATTGCAATAAGTAAAGAATCGTGGTGGATTTCAAAGGAATGTTGGATCTTTGTTACTACACGTGCAGGGGCAGTTGAGTTGAATCGTGTAACAAAAGATATGGGAGAAACAGAATTCTAAGGAATAGCACTTGACTTCTTTTGAACAGGTATTCTTCGGACCCTTAATAATGGCATGACCGAGACTAATAATCACAATGGACAGGATAGTCACAAAGGGAATCTTTGTGTGAAAAGAGGGCTTCCAGAAGTGAAAGTTACACACACCCAAGCACAGCTGTGTATAGTGTGAGGATAGATGGTCCGCGGCTAGCGGGAGAGTAAGAAGTTTCTCTGTCTTGGTCGAAGGCAGACCAGAAGCGATGAGAGAAGATCTGTCGGTTCATACGTAACAAATTGCGTATTATCTAGTAATAAGCATTCCACCTACAGTGACTCTAAACAGTGATATATTGGTAACCCTTGGTCGGCAACTTCAAGTTTGATGTAATGATAAAAAGAAGCAGTCATTAAACCAGTTTGAAACGGGCATTCCAGTGTCATTAAAACCATCCTTCTCATACATACCCACACATACCCTGAGAGAAACCTTATTGCTCAACCCTGAGCTAACCATATTATCCGTTACAAACTGTAGCGTCAACGTGGAACTGTGCGCCACACATTTTATTTGCTTCAAAAGTTAAAACCTGGCAACTGTAAAAGGATTAACTCTGAGAGCCTGCTTTACCCAGGAACGAGTTACTATTTTAAAAACCATCTAAATTAGAACTTGCTGCGCTGTATATATTAAAAGTATAGTATACCGTATACCGGTTCTTAAGGTAAAGTAATCTTGTGGTTCAGTTTCAACGAAAGTAGGTGTAGGGGTGCGATGTTCTTATGTCCCGGTCGTGTATACCCACGTGCTGTTCCCACAGGGTCTCAATGCAGGCACTTTGGGAGTCGTATCGGGTGTCAACTGTGCTAGCCCCGCATCACACTGTGAGAAAATTTGCGGCCGGTGTGTGTGTCCGAAGGGCGGAAGTGAAGCTTGCAGAGTTTGTCGAGATAACTCACGCATCACTGGTCCAGTTTCCCGGCACAAGCATCCACTTCCCTTCATCTACCGGTTGGGGCGGTCCACGGACAAAACCTCTACTACGCCTCCTTTTCTTGTGGACCCATGTTATATTTACATTACTCCGATCAGGTTTCCAACCTTCCTATTGTTTTTATTTCCTTTCCCCTGTGTATCTCCTTTCTACCTGTTCCATTCGCATGTCTACTTTAGTTGCATTTTATTTCTATCTTGTCTTATTTCTCATAGACTAAGTTTCTTCTAGATTACGCTTATGTCTCCATTGTCTTTCTTGATGGTACGGTGTGACTGCAGGAAGGATTAGTAAGCCATTTAATTAATTTCCGATTCTTAGTTGATATATGTTGAAGCTGTAATTTTTGGGTTCGTCATAAAAATGGACTGGTTCTGCTTCAATAATATATAATTTTCTGAATATTATAGCAACAATGCATTCGGCTGATACAGAAACTTACCCAGTCCTGGTTTAAGATATGTTTGACCATAGGAAGGCTATAGATTGTTGTTATTAACCGTTCGTCCAATTTTAGTAATACTACTTGGTAATTTTCGCTGTAATGTAACAATGTAACTAAGCTTTCATTGTCATGTAACTCAAGTTGAAAAAATAATATAATATGAATTCCTTTCATCACTACCAATTATTCAGTAGAGTCCTATATACATAGACAAAATTGTAAAGTTTATTATTGTAGTAAGAAATAAATTCACCAACTTAGTTCTGTGCACGATGTTCCGTACTTTACGGAGGTCTTCTCCACCGGCACGCAGATAAATGTGCAACCGCTCGCAGAATTCATGTTATCGTATCATCATGACTATTGTTTGGCTTTTTTACATTTCCTGATATTTCAGTATTATTTTATATGCAAGACAGCTATGTACTTTTGTAACAAATTTTTTTTTTCATTATAAAATTAGTTCAACTTAATATTTGCATAAAAGCAACTCCGATGAAATTGCATGCACTACTTTCACACATTAATAATGTGACTTTATAGCCTATGTCTGTCAGAAATATAAGAAGTACTATGTAGACGTGCATAATATACATTTTCTTGATCTTCTTAATATTGGAAAGATGTTTCCTATAAGAATTTGACCCATATTATCTCTCAATTTCTCTTCAAAAAAATTCATCTCACTGAAGGACAGTTATAAAAATTGTCTACTTAAACAAGGATATTGCACAATATTAACAGTTTTTCTGAAAATTCAGAAGTAGTTGCTTACATCTGAAAGAATTTTATTTTTCCGTCAAGTAGCTGAAGACAAATTTTACTACTGTGCGCCCTGTTTAAGAGAATAGTTTTATGTTGTGTTGTTTTTTAGAATAATGCTAATTTGAGGATGGTGCGTGTACTTTTTATGTGAGAAATGACAGAAATATGATGAATTCATATTGCATTGGACTTCGATATCCCGGCCAGCACATAAAAATTCTATCTTAGTTCGGGTCTGGAATTGATTTCTTTCTCTTTTAATCTTGATTTCTAAAATAAAATATTTACTGTGTAGTAAATTTAACTGTCGAACATTTAACACAAAATGATGCAACAAGTTATAATTCTAATACTCACATTTTTTTTCAATTTACTTTCGTCTTTGCATGCATGACTGCTCTTCCTCTCGATCAAACTCTTTGTGACAGCGTCTCTCTCTGAAAAATATTGATTTTTATCTGTCCCTGTAGCCATTTTACAATTTTATTTTCACATCCTTATTATAAATATAATAATAGTTTTAAACATTCTTTAAATAAGATCTGAAACTTGTTTCTTTGACACAATTTTCTGTACTCACGCCATCTCCTGATCTGGTACTTAATTTACTGAAAACAGTCTTTTGTTCAGTAATGCGAATTTTGATAGTGTTTTGTATTTGTTTATATAGGTGTTGCATCCAGTGTTTCATTTGTGGTTATTACATTTTATAAACATCCTGATGATGGGTGCGATGCACACTCCCGAAACGTCAATATCTAATCGTCTTTCCAGTTGGCTTGTTACACGAGAAGAAAGTGGCCATTCTTTAAATATTCTGAAACTCAAAGTATCATAAATAATATTGATTTTTGGGGCGTAAATTAAAACAACTGTGGCACATCCTTTCTCTTAAAATAAAAACTATTTTATGGCCATTGATGCTGACTCTAAGACTTGGCACTGTTTTGTAACTTAATTCTTGATCTATGTCTATGTGCACGACGGGCGCCTCAGGTAGGGAGGATACTAAGCATAGGGTCTTGCGGAGAAAGACAAGGGAGGGCGGGATCCTCAAAAGCTGTAATTTAAACACCCCATGATGGCTCGTACACTCGGTTTCCTTTGCCCCTGTGTGTTTCCGTTCACTAAGGATACAGACAAATCCCCCGATCCGGAGGACGAGCATTTGTAGAGAGAAAACTTTTGGCGTGCCATGACATTGCAGCCAACACTTAAAATCCGAAACAGTAATCGAGGATGAAAGGCGAACAGAAATAAAGACCCGGTAATTCTTTCTTTAACTGCCCTCTTATACTACTTCTTCCTCTTAACCCTTATGCTCTCAGACGGCGGAATCTCTGGAGCACTGCATGTATGCGTGTGTGTGTGTGTGTTTGTGTGTGTGAGAGAGAGAGGGGGGATGACAGAATGAGGACGAGATGAAATGATCGAAAGATGATGGAGTAACTGGTGAAATGCAGGCGGGGGAATTGGAGGACCCGGAGTAAGTCCGCCTCAGCGCCGTGTTATCCACCACAAATCCTACCTTGCGATCGCCTGGGATCAAACCCGGGCCGCCTTGGTGAGAGCCAAGCGGGCTAACCACGGCGAGATCCTGACAGGAAATTATGTTTCTTAACACTCGCCTAGCGAATTCCAGAAATCACAGATAAAACCTGGGTCAGGAAGGTCGGGTATCTAGCCTACGAGTCATAGGGCCTTCCTCCTGAGCCATCTTGCTTGGTTCCATGGATGTAATCCATCATCTATTGACACCAAATCCATTCTGTCCTATTCTGTTTATCAGTGCTTCAATGACAGATCAACAACTGTTCAATTTATAACGTTCACGCCAACAATAGCTTCCTTCCATTGTAATAGTATCTATGTAAACAGTTGTCGGCGAGATACAATGCGTGTAATAGGAACCTGTATTTCTTTCCAATTCCTAACTTTAGACGTTAGACACAAACTGCAAGAGCAAATTTGGATACTACTTCACATTTATTAAAAGTTGTAAGTAACGCACCAAGGCACGTTGAAAGATGACGTATATGCACCACATTTTCTGCAAGTACACTTAGAAATGTTAAATGTACATGAAAGAGGCGGCACATAGCTTTGCGTTAACTACCTGTTGTGGCTGAGGGAAAGAACGTTTGTTACACAAGTAACCTATGCTGTCAGGCGCACCGGCTCACACCATGCAACTACTGCACGATGGAGGTTATAATTTCTGTTGCTTTTCCTTTACACGAATTCATTTCCTATATAAAGAGGAAATAAACACGGTTAAAATATGTTACTCACTTAACTAATAAAGTAAATAACAATATGTTTAAACTATTTTATGGAATAATACATTATAAATATTACTATTGTTTTAGTTAATTGATGGAAATTAATCATTTCTCCACACTAGCCATATATAGGCTAAGATATTTGATGGATAGAGTCAACATGAGTAAGTCGCCACAAACGGTGTATCTCGGATGCGAGAGCCCCTAGTGGTCTACCGGGGAAATATACGAGTCAACTGGAGAATTTAATGTCAGGACGGACGTTGGCCATGGTAGCTCAAAGGTTAAGAGCGACTGGACGGAAACCAGGAGATCCGTGGTTCAAATCCCGGCCATGGCATTGAATTTTTCATGTTGACTCTATCCATTACTATTGTTTGTTTCTCTATATAGGATATCTAAAAAGGAACGCCGCTACCTTTGCTAGTTCTTACCTAACGTAATGGCTCAGGTGGTTTCTCCTGTGGCCCATATTCGGGAGGCCCGTGTTCACTGCCCATGGTCAACCTACACCTGTCCCATGGATTTTTCGGGGGGTTTCCCGGGTCGCTTGGCAAATGCTGGATCTGTTAATTGGTGGAAGTCTCGGCAGTGAATGAGAGGATGATATGCTCCGAGGAAAACGCTTTCCCCTCCGGTGGGATGCACATCGGTTTCCGAGCCGGCCTAGTGGGCCGATTCAGGAACGGGGCAGGCGGGATGAGGTGTTGCAAGCCTATCTGGAGCATTCTGCTCTGGGGAGGCGGCCTCCGTTTCCAAACCGGCGTTGTGACTGTTTCGGGGCCACAGTGGGTAGGATAACCTTTTTCCTAAACCCACCGCTGGGGAGTTTCCATCTGGTAAAATGTATGGCCTCGTTCTCTGCACTGTAGTGGTCCCCTGTTTCCTCTCACCCCATCCTCCCTCCCGGGGATGCCCCAATTGGGGCATAGATACAAAATACCAGTTTGGTCGAGGTGACAAATCCCCTAGTCATAGTCATAGTCAATGGTATTTCTTTCACCATTAGTAAGTCCAATCCTTCCAATGAATTTTGGACTATAAGGTCTCTTATAATTTACAAGAATTGGTAAATTCGCAAGTGTTCCTGAAGAAGGCAAACTGCCGGACGGGGTACCTTCCTGTGTGAAGATCACGAACCCTACTTAATTTTCCAATAAGCCATGTGCAGAAATAGACCTGCTCAGTCATGAAGTACCTTTTCTTCTCTCTTCTATGCCTTACAAAGCTGAAAATTAATCAATTATTAATTATTTGCTTTACAACGAAAAGGAAAGTAGGCAATCAGAAAACACTCAATTAAATTAATTATTACTGATGTTATCACCCACCTCGGTTACGTTTCTGCCTCACGTTCAAGAGGTCCCTAGTTCGGAGCTCGCTCAGGGTGAGTTACCTGGTTAAGGCTTTCCTCCAGGGTTTTCCCTTATCTTGAAAGACAAATGTCGGTAAACTCTAAGCTCTATGGACTCCGGGCTCATTTGAGCATTATTTCACCAATTCCCTTCATCGTCCGATATAACTTAACGTTGGAGGACGTAAATTACAAAATAAAAACTGATGTTATTGACAAGGGAAAACCTTTTAATAACTGTATGGAAAAAAGGATTCGTAAGTCGTGTTCATAAAAACTATTTTTCATAGTGCTTTAAATATGGAGGAGCATCTTCAGAATGTTTCACATTAATATACACCCTAAATGACAATATTGAGAGATCAGGGACAAAATATTGTTATGTTACTTAAGGTCCATGATCTAAAAATTGAGTGCTTATAAAGACTGGAACAAATGCTTATAGACATTTAAAATGCATATCATCATTGCATTTGAATAAACAAAAACGAAAGTAGTTACTGGAAAAAGCTATATATCGAGAGTTTGGCAACCCTGTTCCTGAGATACTCAGCTAAATGTATAAATGCTTTCATCATGACATTTAGTGCAACGCCGAATTTCTTCTGTGACAAATGATATTACAAAAATAATTACGAAAATCTTAGAAAGCTGTGTAATTATAATGGTGATCCACTTATTAACGAAAGCTGAGAGAGCAGTTTGGTATATTTTTAACAACCTGTGCTGACATTTCAAAAATTAATTAGGTTGCTCACTGATTGCGTTACATCTAGTTCCGCTTTAGGCACTTTAGTCTAGGTTACTTCCTCTGAGAGTCATGTCCGGCCAACATCCGTTGCCGGAAAATGTAGTAACATCTCCTAGCCGTGCAGCAGAAACGGTGATAAACGTTAAACATAGAATCATTTCTAATGCATGAAAACATTACTGCTGCCCGCTAGCCGAGCGCTGCAGCTGTAAAACGGATGTTTCTGTGAAAGGCACGAACAAAGCGCTCTGGATGTAGTTTCTTGCTATCAAATGTTAACTGTGCCACACGTTATACACACATACTGTATTTTAAAACAATATCTGTATATTAAAATTATGTTAAATCATTGATATTAACATGTATACCATAGGAGACCTTGAACACAACATTATATTTAATGAGACAAGATTTGAGTAATGTTGGGGAAAAGAAAGAATTGGGAAATGTGGAATTTGAAATTTGATACTGTGCTTTATTTAAATGGTAAACAGAACGACTGAATGGCCATTTGTGTTTTTAAAACTGTTATATTGAAAAATTAGTTGTCTAGTATAAAAGAAAAGATTTAATAATACGTGATTGAAATAAAAATAACAATACATTTGGATATTTATTCTTAATCTCGTCAAATGTATTTACAAAAATTTCATACTTGAGCATATACGATATCCTTACAGACGAGAAAATAACACATGATATGTTTAATCTCACCAACTATATTCCCTCGAATGTCATACTTGAACATATACGGTATTCGTACAGACGAGAAAATAACACATGATAAGTATCTAAAGCTTGACCTCTTGCCGATTAGAATGCGCGTTCTTTTATCAAATAGTGCTGCGAACTTGTTACTACATCACGGAACGATATTATGCTTTTTAGTTGTGTTTCATTTTCATGCAAGTTGTAGCGAATATTTTATGTTGTTCTTGTGGAATCAGCTAGGGGGTGTTTCGGTGTTCTGGTATGGATGCAACATTCACCTGACAGGTTACATAAGGAGCTCTTACTTATAATGTACTATTGCTTGCATTAACTTTCTTTTAAACAAACGACTAGTAGAGAATAAATTCTTGCTATGCTGAACAAATGAGAGGCAGTGTTATATAAAATTCTTCTGCATGTAACCTTCGCTGAATACTGACATGTGTAAGTATCCGTCCGAAGTCTTGCAGATTTTTTTTAATGGATTTAGCATTCATGGTTTGCGTCTGTCCGCAAGTATATTAAATAGCTAATGCATCAGGCATTCTTTAAGAATGGACAACTTTACGATTATTTTTGGAGTATAGAAGAAAATAGATTTAATAATTTTAATTGAAAACTGAATTGCATCGACTAAAAGCAGAATTATTTTGTAAAGTGTCCACAATATTTTCAAAATATTTTGTTATAATTGAAACATCAGTTTGCAAAGGAAATAAATTGAATGAAGAGTAATTATTTCACTATCCCAAAAGATTATATTATTTCTCCGTTCCGAGACTACGACTCTGGGTGCAGAAATCATCGCTCGAGAGCAGCCGTGGTGAACAATAATTCTGTAAGAACTTCACCAAAGGTGAGAAATCAATCATCACCACCTTCATCCAAAATTAAACCGCTGCAAAGTCAAATCTGTATATATTCTTCGAATGTTTAATATTCGAAGAAGTCGTTTAAATACACCAAAATAAAGTAAGATTTGTAACTTTAGTTATCAGTTTAAGTAAATAGAATGTAATAAGTAAATTATATTAGTTAAACATCTATTACGTGTTTCAAATGGGAAGAGTTCTCGCATGTAGCGAATCAAATGCGTTGGAGACTTCAGCGTTGGCACCTAGTTACCCCCACTCTTTTAATATTTCCGACTCTCGCAAACTCGCGAGTCTTCTTGTCGCTAACGCAAACTTAATTTTCCAAAGCTTTATAATAATGCAGTTGTTCAAATCACAATTTCAACGTGAATATTCGTATATTACGCAAATGTTTTAAATATTTAGTTTAAAATTAATTATAGTACATGAATTACTTACTTTTCTAATCCATGAAAATACCAGCCATTCATCTGTATAGCTGTGAATGTTACAGTAAGAGAGAATTCGTCATTGTCTTCAGTCTTGAGTACTGCAAATTTATGATGATAGATTCCAAAATTTCATTACGTGCTATTTCTTTCCCAAAAGTCGTCTTCTTGTAGTTCATCTGATGTCTCACGCAGTTTTCCCAGTCTGTTGTGTTCCTGGTTAATTTCTCCGTGAATAAGTCGTTCAACGTTTGTCAGTTAAAAAATATTATTTCTGTTTGCAACATAATTTGAGCCCACATTAACTCGATTAGATTGTTCTCTCAGTAGTAAGAGGGGAGATGGATCGTGTCTCATTGATCCAACTGATACACTTTTTCATGGAAGCGTAACTGAATAGTACTCCTTTTAACTCTCTAGAGTAAATATAGATTACGAACCATTCATAAACAAAGTTGTATAACCAGACACGTTCTGCCAGACCAGCAGGAAGTGTATTGTTTCCTCTCATCGAAATTAACAAACACCTTGGTTTATTAAAAGTACATGTTCATGTCAAATGTTTACATTTCAGTTCTGAGTAATTTTAAATATACGTTCATGCATACATGCCAACCAATAATGATGTGCATTACAGTGCTTACATCACAATGCATTGTTATAGTATAATGGCTTATACTTTATTGATTTGTATTTGGAAAACTATTTGAGCTAAAAATGTAGCATTTTTACGGTTATGTTAAATACATTACTCTCTCCTTCCATATGGATCAGTTTTGGCAAAATCTGAACTTTTGTCTTAGCGCGAATAGTATTTATTTCAGATTGATTACTTTGGCGCTCGTCACGCACCACATAGGGGGAATGCAATACGTCCACACCGCAGCACTCCGATTGGTAGCTCACTTAGTAGCGCTCAAGGACAAATATCATCCCATTTGAAACACACAATGGTATACAAACATCAAATATGCGTCTAGTGTCTGTATTGAATGCACGGAATGATATGAGAGGAACAGAAAGATACACATAAGTCGTGTGTGTGCGTGCGTGTGTAAAATCCGTGTTTTGGCTACTGTTGCTATATCGTAATTTTATGTAAATTTCATTTGCTGTGAAAATTCTAAATGTTCCGAAACAAGATACTTAAAAATGTGAAGATAGTAGATATTGTAACTTAGTTGCTGTTTTATTATCCACTTCAGTGACGCTTGCCTTAATCGTTCTTTAGGTATTTAAAAATAATGAGAGGGGAATACTGAATTAAAATTTAAAAAATTGGTAGCTATTGTGCATTCTCATTCGTTTGTGCATAAAATCATATACTGAGATTATGGTGTTAGTATATCGAACACAGTATATCGAACTTGATAACATAATATGTTACAAATGGAATACTTGCGTTTAACATACATCATTATCAGATACTGCCACCTTCCTTATTTAAATATTACGTAAAAATATTAGAACCACTATTCGCTGAACCAGCATTATTTGAACATTCATTACCTGGTCTGGTTCCCAGAGTAAATTTCCGGCAAATTTACTCAGCTTTTAGCGTATGAAGGGTTTTGCAAACCTTTGATATAGTACAAAGGTAGAACATTTATACAATTGCTGTTTGCCTGCGGAGTTCATGGCATATTACATGCACAAGAGGATTATCACACAAGCTCTTGTACTGCACACTCAAAAGAGGGCAATCTCACCCATGACTTTTATGTGTAACCGGCGTCAGGAAAAGTTCAAAGCAACTTTATTTCAATTAAATAAATGCACAAGAAGTGTACGCAGATTCAAACAAAACTTCGCACACATTAAATAGAGCTGTGCATCTGCAGATGCTAACATATTCAGATCTACTCGTATGTTAAAGGGAAATGAAATGCTAAAACTGATAAAGAATTGCATTGTAGAGTGCAGTAGCAAATTGCAATCTTATTAATTTTATAGCGCTGTGTGTACTGCAGGCGCGCAGTAATCAGCTGAATTTGTGTGGCGCGCATGGTGGCAGGTGAAGCTTGCCAACCAGGGATGGCGCAGGGGAAGAGAAATAGAATTTTTGGGCAAGAAAGAAAATGCCTGCCTCGGTAGCGTAGATTGTGGTATGTCTGCCTCACGTTCAAAGGGTCCCGAGTTCGAATCTCGGCCTGCGTGAGTTACCTGCTTAAGGTTTTCCCGGGGGTTTCCCTTATCCTAAAAGATGAAAGTCAGGTAAGTCTAAGCTCTATAGACCTGGGCCCATTTGAACATCATTTCACCCATTCCATTCGTTGTCGAAGTTGAATGACGTGAATTACAAAACAAAAAAGAAGAAAAAACACTTTTCTCGCTGACCTTATGTTTCAAATATGAATTTCTAATGACTTCACAGAAAAATGACTCGTATAAATATTTGACATATTTTGGGAATAATTTTCTCTAAGACAGGTATCACTTTTAACATTGAATTATTTTTAGGATAACAACATATAATGCTACTGTTGGTTATATTGGTGTTAATAGGGCACGTTTTTGGTTTTAAAGTTATTGTATAATGTTACACATCGTTAGATAATCTATACAAGGAATAAAGACAGTCAACTACGAAGAAATGCAATTAGGCCGTGTTAAAAATTTGCATCTTAAAAGAGTTTCTTATATAATCGTATATAAAGTTAGCACTTTTAACTTTGGAGGGCAGGAACTATTTATAGGATTTAAACTAACAATGTTAAACGAAAAATATGCAATTTTTAAACATAGATTGGTTGAGCCTTTGATAGGAGAAATAAAGCACTCCTCACTTGACACAATTTCATGAATAGAGTATATAAAATATCTCTGGGTTGCATGAGGCATGATCATGCTACTCAGTAAAAAAAATAAGCAATTTGTTGTAATTTACTATTTTCGTCGCTTTAATGCAATTGTTTTATATCGCTAATACAACATTATCTACATTAGTTTAGAAATACACATAATTTGTTTAAATACAAATATAGCTGTTCAACTAAACATTTATAACTAAATATATTAACTTTCTATTGAATAAGCTCCTTGTTTCGTTTTGGGATCTGTTGAGACTTTGCTGAAGATACGTAGATATAACGTAACAATTATTATTATTATTGTTATTATTATTATTGTTGTTGTTGTTATTAAATTCCCTATAATACACAAAACATTTTCTGAAGGTGATATAGCCATTATACTTACGTACTATTCTTATTTATGACATATCAACAGCATGCATTTACATTGTTGTATTTGAAAGACAGAAATTCAAACATTAACATGTTTTGCGTAGTTTTACAATAAACTAGTCAGTGTACGAGAATATTTTAAGAATTAAAACCACGATAGTGCATAAAGGTCTTCTGAAATTGCTTGAATATCTGTAACAATTTGGTTGTTGAGCTGCGTTTGGAGTAGCGAGCAACATTCATTTTTAATGTACATCATGTAATATTTTGTTGAAATGATCAAAAAATGGAGTTTCCCTGTCCGATAACCATATAGTCACACTTAATTTATTATGATCAGCTCTTATTCAGGTGACTAGTTCCTGATGATGCTTTCAGACCTTTATGAACACATGGAATCCCCTGTTTTGTGTATTTTCAGACCAGATGTTTTTTAACATACAGTATCCTATCTTCATGTGACATAGATATAACAGGTTAAATTGATGTCAGTCATGTTGCTTCTTTTTGCTGCTTCATCTGTTTTTACATTAGTCTATTCCCTGATAAGAAGATACATTAAAGTTATAAGAATAATTTGACTGATATGTCTTTAATTTATTTTGTTAAAATGGCCGTTTTATAATATATTTTGAATATATATTAAATCATTTTTGGAATCTGAACAGATTAGATATTTTCTCTAAGATTTAAGAGGTTCCTAAATTTTAAATTACTTATTATTGTTTTCTGAAGAAGATAATGTGTTTCGTATAACATTCTGTATTATGAAGATACAATAGGCGTCAATTTCCACTGCTATCATTACTGCTTCCAGTGCAGTCTTAGTTTATTATTGTTTGATTAAGAAAAGGCTATTGAAGTATACAACTGCTGTAAAATAAGAGAACTACTCCCGTATCTTTCTGAAACACTAGTATTATTCTGACGGAAATACTAAAAATAATGTAGTATAACAAAAGAAATGTGTTATTATTTCGCGTTCAGTGTTTTATCAGGAGACTAATGTCCGATTTCCCCAACAGATGTTACAATCGACGTTAACAAATGTAACAATTGTAACAGCACTAACAAAGCTGTTAAATTTATCGCATTTCACCAACCTGTTTTCTGAGAATGTAAACAAATACGTGTTAACGCCAAGAAACTTGTAAATATTACAGCTATAGAAGGCTGTGGATGAGTCGTGTTATTTTCTGAACGTACTGTGATGTGCTTTTGTTTTCATTTTCGTCTGCATACAGCTAAAAAAATGACGGATAGACAAAATCGTAAACAAAAGCCGTGAAACAAATTTCTCGTCGATGGAGAAAGATTTGTTCATTGAATTGGTGTCGAAGTATAAGGTTATCGTGGAAAATAGAAGGACGGATGCGGTAAATGTAAAAGAGAATGATGTCACGTGGGAAAAAGTTGGAAACGAATTCAAATGAATGTGTCATTACTAGATACACGAAACATCTTCTTCAGTATTACGCAAATTTAAAACAAGGTGCGAAGAAGTCAAGTGACGAAAGACTTGAACGTTTCAAGACGGGAGGTGGACAGTGTGTTATCCACATAATTCAGTGAATTATAAAATCGCAAAGTTAGTAATACTTGAAGCTAAGGCGAGATAGTCATATTCCTTTCGATGCATGTTCTAACTCAATATTACGTAAGTTTAAAACGAGGAGCGAAGGACAAGTGACGAGTGACTTGAACGTTTCAGGACGGGAGTTAGAGAGTTTATGATCCACATAATTCAATGAATTATAAAATCGCAAAGTTAGTAATACTTGAAGCAAAGACGAGATCGGCATATTCCTTTCGATGCATCTTCTAAGTCAGTATTACGCAAACTTAAAACGAAGTGCGAAGATGTCAAGTGACGAGTGACTTGAACGTTTCAAGACGAGTGGTAGAGAGTGTATTATCCACATAATTCAATGAATTATAAAATCGTGAAGTTTGTAATACTTGAAGTAAAAGCGAGATCAGTATATTCCTTTCAATGCATGTTCTAACCTCTCTTGTACTTCTGCAGTAACCTTCATAGCAACTTGTTTGAACAGTCTGTATCTCTGTAGAAAATGTTCTTCCTATAGCTCCTCAAAATAATTTCTCCACATAGGCCATACTCTATTTCGAATGCCATTTACACGGTCTTAAATATATCGGTTTGACAACAGCTGTGCTCACGCCCGCCATCTTGACTATTTACAATTGTTAAGGACTTAACATCAGAAATTTGACTAGTTAGTTTAACAAGATTTAACACGAGCTTTAAGCTAACAGTTGTTGGTGAAATGCAATTTTTATTATAACTATTATTAAAGCCGTGTTAAGTCTTAACACTGTTGGTGAAATCGGACATAAAATTGCTAAAAACATATACAAGAGGAACACACCTTTAAAGTTACACTGCAATTAACATGCAAATTTACCGTTGTATGGAAATAAAGTGATAGTACACTATGTTACAATTTACTGCTTTATAATTAGCAACATATTAACAGTGATAGCAGAGATCTATTACACTTATTAAATATCTTCCAGAAGTTCGTTTATGTCCAATTTATTTTTGGTGGGTTTCAGCTTAAGAATTGTTGGCATTATTGTATGTTTTGATGAACATCCACATATCCAACACGTATCTTACAGTTTTTCTATAAAAAAATTCATATCTCGCATTTACTGTGTTCTTGAGAAACCATATTTGAAAAAGAAAAGATAATAAGAGTGAAAATTGAAAGGAGATTGGGATATTGAGATTAAACGGTTCAGATCACATTTAAACGGATGGCGTTTACCATAAGGAATGATCCATTTTAAAAATACGTGATACAGTTTTAATTGCTTTGTCCATGAGGAAAACGGAGTACAGACAAATATTCGAAATATCAACCTCTACAAAAAGGTTTGTTGCTTCATTGTAGAGCCAAACTCGAATCCCTTTTAGGTTAAGCAATTTGTACTAAAATTAATAGGGATAGCATAACCCAATCAGAAGCGTTCGACTAAGCGGGGAGTGAAAGAGACAGATAGCGCCCGCGGACCGACTAGCACTGAACACTTGCCGAGAGAGAGAGAGAGAGAGAGAGAGAGAGAGAGAGAGAGAGAGAGAGAGAGAGAGAGAGAGAGAGAGAGAGAGAGAGAGAGAGAGAATAGGGGGAGAAAGAGACGGAGATAGTCTGGATGTTCTCGCTCCACCACGAATGGCCGTGAAACGTCGAGAGCATTCGAGAAACTTCGGCAGCTTTCAAGAATCGATGGTTCGGTTATAAAGGTGACTGGACTGGATAGTCAGTGGACAAAAGCCACACCATACTTTTCACAAAGCGCCACACTCCCGCAGACTACCCCAACTTCAGTTTACAAGGGCGAAGGATAGAGTAGACTAACTCCGTCCAGTACCTTGGAGTAAAATTGGATATAGGTCTAACTTTTCGTGAGCACATCAGGGACCTAGCGGTAAGGGTGCAGGGAGCAATTGCTTCCCTGTACCCAATGCAGGGGTCCAGCTCGATGCCGGTTGGCCTGAAGTTATACCTCTTCCGAGCGCTGGTAATCCCAGTGATGCTATATGCCTGTAGATCTGGGGCATGATAGATAGCTGGCTTGCATGGCTTCAACGTTTACAGAATAGAGGACTACGGTCTATATATTGTGTGGATCGTTACTTCCTTACCAGATTGCTTCACGAAGCTTCTGGTCTTCCATACGTGGATGATGAAATTAGACGTCAGGCATCAAAATTCTACGCTACTTTACCCAGACATAGAAGCGCCCTTGTTAGATCATTGGGAGATTATGACCCCACTAGACGCCGTTCCAGGCTGTTCGGGATACCCCACATGGCTTGCGGACATCCGAGGTAACCCAGGAGATAATCCTAACAGCAGCTAAAGCTGAGCTCCACATAATATTCTAAGCTGTCTGACATCAACATTTTCCAATTAAATAACAAACTTTAAAATTAAAACACCAGGGTGCAAGGTATTGCATCCATTCTCACAACCTGAAGGTACGTAAAACTGTAAACTCAAAAAGAAATCCCAACCTGAAAACCCACACCTCCTACAAAATCCCAAATGAGAAACCTTACCTACGGTAAAACCCTTAAAGGGTGGGCACGCAGCAAAAACCTTCTGGCTTTATACAGCCAGCCAGCACCTCGGTCGGTCTGTCGGTCGGTCGGATAGTCAGTGTCAGCAGGGAGCTGCTAGAGAGTGGTCAATGGCCAGTTTTCGTGCAGTGTGTGTGTGTGTGTGTGTGTGTGTGTGTGTGTGTGTGTGTGTGTGTGTGTGTGTGTGTGTGTGTGTGTGTGCAGAAGCCACTACAGACTGTGTTGATGTATGTTAGATCGTTCTGCTGCAAAAGGCTGTACGAAAATGTCTTTCTACGGAAATAAAGAGCATTTTGAATTTATGCAAACTTAACATTTAATATTACGAACCCACAAATTCACATTCGCGTAAAACCCTCGAATTTAAAGTGAGGTTATGTGTGAAAAATATATAAATGAAACCATTAGCTTTAACTGGCCTTAAGGCCATTTGCTTATTAACTGATATGTTTGAATACTCACGATATTACTGACTCTTCAAATATAGATTTAGGAGGCGCAATGCAGGGATAAAAAATAAAAAATAAAACAGAAAAAAAAAGTTAACTGGCCGCTCTTCTGGTATAGTCCTGTCCTCAAATAGGTTTGAATGAAACTGATGTCCAAAGATTAGACAAGTTTCATCTTCACAGTCATAGATTCATATCCTCCAAGGATCTTGCAATATTTTCAAACCCTCCCTTCTTCCTGGAACTGCAGGAAATGCGATCGAAGCAGTCTTCATCCCCCCACCATCTGACGACAGGGATGATGATGCGATTGCCCCCGGGTTTGTAATGAAAGTAAGGAAGAAGACGCAGTCCCCCAAGACAATTTCCTACACCTCCGTCCATTTCTCCCTCTTGAACGTGAATGACAATGGTTTACATTCGTAAATGGCGACCGTTTTGTAGATACAGAGCTTAATGGATCGTCTGCTGGAAGTCGTCGTTTCTTTAGAGAAGTGCTGCAACTAGGAACAAAGAAAAGTAACTCATGTCTAAACGAATTCCAAAATGTCATGTCTTGTTAAAGGAACACAGAGATAAAGTGTTAAAATTACATAACATTTGATTCCTTGTTCTGAGGGACATACAGTTTGAGGAAATTAATGTAACTAAAATTAAAAATAATATTCACTCATAAAAACTATGCATTATTTGTACACCAGACGCACAGTTATAAAATTTGACGCAGTTCAGTCGCTCTAGAATCCGAATAGGTTGTGACGTTACTTTTATTTCAAGAATCTTACAACTGGATAAAAAGTCATTTCCTTTACTATATGTAATAATGCAAAACGCCAGGGCATGTAGAATAATATCCAAAGTTCATTAAAATACGCGATTTTTGTGAATTACGGTTTTTGTGGCGACGTGTGCAAAAAGGACATGATAATTTCCTGCTCCTTTATATTCAACTTTGTTTTCTTTCTTAGAACTTGTGAATATACATTTGAATAATCCTTCCACAGCTCCTAAATAAGCATGTATTGCTTAATTTAAAATTCTTAAAGTAAAATTATCTAGCGGATTTATAGTATAGAATAGATAAATCATTTTAATGAATAATATACACATAACAAACATAAGCGTGTTAATTTTGTTGAATATAGAGGCAGTCGTTGGAACATAACAATGCAGTTTTTTCTAACTTGTTTCTGCTAATTATACTAAATGTTCCTCAGTGTTCTACAATGTCTTGTTGTAGATACACTTCAGGATAAAGGTGTCATGTATATGCTATGTAGTACGACGTGTAGTTGACATGTTTCCACTCCTTCAAATAAGATTTTACTGTGTATTGTTTAAAACACAGGGTTAGTTATTACTAAGTTTTTCTTGACAAACTTTACATAGGTTTTAATTGATTCTACATACTCTTTTTTCCTCTCTTACTGTCTTCCTATGGAGGTTTCCAATGTGAGCACCTTTGGATCTAGTGCAGCAGTATAGGGACTCTAGATCCCAGAGAATACCCAGGATGTGGAAGGGCGCCCAAAAGCCCAAGGCCATTAGCCCAGACTAGGGACTTACTATAGTACCTGGTATGACGAAGAAGAAGTTAATGGTATGAAATGTGGCTGAAAGGAAAGATGATTTTGGAGTAGATAGTGAAATCAATGGCGGGAGAAACTAAACCTCCCGAACAAAACTTACTCAGACGCTGCTTTGTTCACCATAAATCCCTCCTGGGTTTATTTTGGAACGAATTTGGGCCGATTTGGCGCAAGATAAGCATTCTAACCTTCGGCCACGACGCAGTCATCTACGTATTATCTAGAATAAATCTTTACCTATAACCTATTATACAGGTTGTTTCGACACGACAC
The DNA here is from genome assembly GCA_030765055.1 of Mantis religiosa. NCBI lineage: Eukaryota > Metazoa > Arthropoda > Insecta > Mantodea > Mantidae > Mantis > Mantis religiosa. Next base: position 125,798,462 of record CM060953.1, on the reverse strand, counting down.
CGAACGAATATAGCCGTTTCGTAGATTATAACTTGTCCGAATTTCGGTGTCGCAGCTTCGAAATTCTCTTAGCCATAATTGCATGCGGCATTAAATATTACAGCGTTTTTAATTAGGATTTGCGAACCTCAAAAATTACTGGGACGCAGCGGTAACGAAAACAAAAGCAATACTCTTTGCTCTTTATCAGTGACACTAGCCTCACTTTCAGGTAATGGGGCAAGGAGTAGTTAGTTACTTGTGAAAAAGTCGACAATGACTCTTAATTCTACAGTACTTTCAACCAATTACTGTAAAATCAACAGATTCTTTTAAAGTTAGAAATTCTTTATTTAGTATTATGAAACACAGTGAAATAAAATGTTCGTCTCATTGCAAGCTTTGGTTAACTTTATCTACAACTCCTTGAGATTGTTCTCTGTTCTTTTTATTATTTAATGCTTTCATCCTCAATCTCACTAACATTAACTTCCCTCTGAAAGGTTTAAGTTGCATATGTCCACCAGCTTATTTGCCGACATCGACTGTTATAAAGGGATGTTGGAACAGTTTAAACACTCATAAACATATAACTAATGAATAGCTTTTTATTGCCGTTTCATATACCAAAGAAATTCTTAATAGTAGCAAGCTACCGTGAAGTATGTCGATAACTTTACTAACAGCTACACGCAGCAGTCTGTGTCACCTACCTGCGAACTACGATAAGGTGAGGCACGCAGCATGCGGCACCGGTGTTCCTGTAACTGCCTAATCCAAATCTGTTTTGGAGCGTCTTTTTATGGGGCTCTTTTGGCGGTAAAAGCTAAGCTATATGTGTCACATAGAAGCTGAGCAACTACTTCTATATATTAGTTCGGTGTCGTTTGGAAACACCCTGTATAAAATTCACTACGTATGAATAGGGTTTATAGGATATTTTCAAACAGGCCTTACTATATATAATTACATTCATGCCAAATATCTATTATATTTTGACCAAAATTTTGCGACAAATGTTTTAACTAGCCCTTACTTCTTCGTTTTCAATAACACTATTCACCAACTTATAATGCCGAATCAAGAGGTCGTGAGTTCGAATCTAGGTTAGGATGGGTTATCTGGATATAGTTGTTTATTCTCCCTTATCCTGAAAGATGAATATCGTAAGACTCAGAGTTCTGTGTACCATGGGCTCATTTGAGTATCAATTCACCCATTTCATTTATCGAATAAGTAAGATATGACTTAAGTTCCGAAATGACGTTAAATACATACAAAACGCACTAAGTGAAGAATAATTCATATTCCATACCAGTAGTTCATCGAACATATCTGCTTTGAGATTCTCTGAATTAAAGATACGTGAAATAGAGAAAAAAAAAAGAACAAAGGCAAAAAATTAAAGAGAAAGAGGAAAAGCATTTCTAGAAGAAAATTAATGCGTGCAATTTGTCTATGAATGGCATATATTACGAACGAAATGTATTTAGTTTCAGTGGCTCACAAGAATGTCACACAAAGATTTTTTTATAAAGAAAAATCCCTCATTTATTACAATTTTTGTGAGGATTTTGATTTTTTCCAATATTACTCTAAGGATTCAATAATGCCTGATAAAGATGATTTTATAACAAATTAAATGTATGTGTGAGTAATTTGCGTTTTGTGAGAACAGCTTCTGAAGTGTTATTCATTCTGAATGAAATGCATAGAGATGGTTAGCGTGAGAGATATACATAACTTCATTGCACATAATGTAGCTCTTATTACAGTACACAATTTACGTCAAATAAATTTTGGTTGGAATTAACCATTTCCAAAGGAATCCTCGTTATTATTTTGGATTTTAAAACTTTTCTCTGATGAGCAAGTTATCCTTTCTTTCTATCCTTGTCATATGAAAGGATGGGCATTTCGAATCCATCACACAGCGACCTGCTATGTGACCACTGCTTTAGCCTTTTTCTCCAGCTGTTTCCAATGTGCATACAAGGGGATATTAAAAATGCCATTTGTACAAAATTTATTTCTATTATGAGACAGAAGAATAGAGTTTGTAAGAATATTTATTGAGTAAGTGGTGTAGAAAGTCATATTTAACATTTTGTAAAATGTTTGTATTTATGAGACTTCAAAAATATATTTAAAATAAAATGTACGCACAAGGATAGAGCATAAATACTTTTAAAATCGCGTTATATAAATGTTTTCTTTAAATGCAAATTTAGGGTAACACAAAATTACAAGTTCACTCATAAAGTGAGAAATATTATGCAAAATAAAGGTTTCACGAATGGAGAGAAGCATATAGCAAATTTAATTTCTCTCTAATTAATTTAACACACAATTGGTGTAACATCAATAACAGCTGACCACGTTGCGCATTAGATGCCACGGCATAATAGCATTATGTGCGAAAGTAAATTAATTATGTGAAAACATTCCTGTCATTGGCACTGAACCCCGTCTGTCAACATAGCTATGTTTACAGCTAGTCTGAATACATACAGAATAACCTCGTCTACGAGGTTTAACCCCCTTGTCGTGTACAACAGCGTTAACATTATACATGATATTACATCTTAGATACACTTTTAGCTATAATGTGTTTTCTAGTGAAACTGAAATAAAACAGAACATAGTGTAAACCTGCAACTATTAAATATGATAATATTCTGGACACCAGTTATGTGTTGGCTTCAAAGCTGCCTATGCAGGATAAAAATCCGGTAATTTTCTACATTTACCTTAATAAATAATAGACATACCCGTTGATAAATTACTTTAGTATCTGTGCTGTTACGGAGTCTGTTTGAAATAAGTCTATACTAGTACTTTATTTTGTTCTTGAGTAGTATTATATTTTATCGTTTCAAATTCCTAGGAATAATATTAAATATGTTAAAAGAACAGAACTATTGTTACTAACTATACCTTGCGATATGTTTCTATATTTCATTTGGTACTAAAACCGACGTATTTTATATATATGTGCGTTTTCATTCTTAAAGAAAATAGAAAGAAGTTAATAAGAAATATAGATTCTCAAACACACACGCACAAAATCAAGTAAACAAAATAAGTTGTCTTTTTACGCAGACAGGTTTTTAAAATAGGGTTGTATCTCGTTAATGCTCCTTTATTTGTTAATACGTTTTTGTTAAAACAATCCTCTCTGCTCCACAACATTTGTTTCCCACAAAATAACCCAAATCGTTACATCCCTCAAATGAATAAAGATGTTGAATAGGAATTCTGATAAAAACAAACGAAAGTCACTCATGAACTAATCCGAGAATTGAAGTTAAAGTACACTTACTCCAAAATAGCTAAAGCAAATGTATGAGATTCCTCTTCAGCAATTGTTGGAACAATTGCAGATATTAGTCACATTTCCTTACGTAAAATTTAATCATTTTCCTCTTTAATTTTATCTGTATATTAACACTTTAGGTTAAATTAAACTGGTATCCTTCAAAGTTATAAATAATTCAATGTTAATTATACATATAGGGTGAAATATGTAAATAAATATTTTGTTTCTTAACGATGAGTCAGATGGCGGGATCATGTCATTCGTCCCACAGATCATTTACATGGCGGTAAATCTCATGAAATGGGGCCGTCGCATTTGAGCACACTTAAAAGCCATCGATCTGTAGCGGATTTCAATCCGCGACCTTGGGTTCAATAGCCCAACGCCTAACCAACTGAGCCATCCAAAACGACACTTCCAGGATTGATATGAATAGTCAAAACTAATTTGTGCCAAATTTGTTGTCATTATTATGTAGTTTTGGTTTGTTAGCGTTTCGAAATCTTATTATAAACAACACATTTTGTGCGTCATTCTGTACATATATGTAAGTAAAAGTATTTATAGATATGACTACTTTTAAGGGTAATTGTTCCTCAATTTTTGCAGTTTGACAGAATTTGCTTTTATTTATAGATGTTTTCTGTCTATGGTGCAGTTTATGCACAATCATCTACGTTAACACGTACCCTATGTAATTGTTTTGTGTAATTTACGTCCTCGACGATGAATGAATTGGATGCAATGATACTCAAATAAACCCGGGGTCCATAGACTTAGAGTTACCCGATATTCGTCTTTAAGGATAAGGGAAAACCCCGGAAAAAGCCTATCCAGGTAACTCCCCCTAACCGAGATTCGAACTCGGGACCTCTTGAACGTGAGGCAGATATGCTACCATCTACGCTACCGAGGCGGGCATCCAATGTAAAGCTTTACAGACATATGTATCAAAATACAACACGAAGAGCATGTTGTTTTGAGAAATCCCACTTAATGGAGGCATAATCTCGTACAGTACACGAGTAATCTAAATGACACTATCTGCTCGTTAAAAGTGACCGCATAAGCGTAAGAGAAATATATCTGTGTGAGAGAAGGATTGAGACACAAAGTTAAGGAAAAAACCAATTTCAAACTTTTGGATATTTTCAGATAAAAACCTACCTTTCCTCCCCTAGCTACATGGCAATAAAACTAAAATATTTTCTTAGCCATATTGCAAAGAATTAGCAATATGTTGAACTTGTGTGTTGATTATGAGAGCAATAAGTTCTTAAATGAAAATACGACTAAATACAGGAGGTTAGGAAGCAATACAATAGAAATGAACCGAAGTTCTGTGCTTCATTCCCTACTCTTTTCAGATCACACATTGTATATTTACATCATTATTTATTAAGACATAAAAATAAATAAGAGATGAGTGTTTAGTGCAGAAATAAGTGCTGAACAGCACTATTATTATACAATGCAATGTCATTTTACAGAATATAATAGACAAATTAGACGAAGTTTTAAAACAGTGCTATAATTTGAATATATCCATTTAGAAAACTGAAGTGATGTCCAACCAAGGAGATACAGAGAGTCAGTGATTATGATAGTAATTACAATGATAATTGTAATATATAATAATAAATAATAATAATAAATTGAAACAATCCCTAGGACATGTGATAGTTCCTAATGATTTGCGTACCACTATATACCATATTGTAAGAGAAAGGAAAATAAATAAATAAAAATATTTCTTAGTTAAACTATCGCTCTAGTTTAATGTACGGGTGAAAACATAAAAGAAATTACATGCAGTAGAAATGGAGTTAATATTCTCAATTTCTTGGCTATTCGGATCTTTTCGCAATTAGAGAACACTTGGTCATTGGAGCTCACCTCCACCCGAATGAAAAAACCGCAGGATCCGGCGCAGTTTGCCCCTGAAGACCACCATGAAATGGTGTTTGAAACGTGACGTGGCAAAACCCGGATAGCCAGGATATTTATAAAACTGGTGCGGAAGCTTGTCAGAACATATTATATATTCTGGTTAAAATGAACTATAACAGTATTCTTTCTCTATGAATCAATTTTCTATTGTTCTTGTATAAAGAAAAGTTTAATGATTTTAAATTAAAGCTGTTGAAGTAGCGAAGAAAATTGGTGCCAAAATCAACATGACCCGCAACTGAATTGTTGCTAATATTGGAATAAATCATAAATGTTTCAGTATCAAATTGAAACTACTATATCTCTATATGAGCAATCGTATTATGTGAACCTTGTTGAAATGCAGTCACTGGTAACTGAATGTAAATATTTAAAACCATCTAAAACATCATTTCCTCACTGAAATACTCGTAATATTAGTTATGTACATTCAACAACCTAAGCTATTCCCCAGGGAATCCTAGAGACCTAAAGGCAGTGTTTCTGGATAGCTATTGGCAGGTCAACAATCTCCAAGCATTTCCCTTTGGGGCTAACGTCGGTTTGTCCTACAATCAGGTCGCTGCTAGTTCGTGTCATCACCGTAGCTACGGGTACACCCTTGGGAAAACTGCATCTATAACGTTAAATCTTGCATCAAATGTTATGACGTTGAATTTATCGTGCACACATCGGAGAAAACCCGGGGAACCGAGTTACAGGGACATGCACGCTTAGAAATATGGGAGAGCGAAAAAAACTGATATATGAAGCAGGAGGGAAAGATTAGAAAAAAAAGAAGAGAAAGGGAACAGGAGGATAATTTAAGTCGTAAAGTATGGTTAAAATGTTGATTTTGATGATTTCGGATCACAACTGAAACAAATAATATGTTTATGTTAAATATGCTATTATTGAGATTAATTTAAAATGCATTTCTTCAGGGAACATTAAAAGATGTACTTCTAGAGAAATCTATAATTTGAATTTTTCGGTGAAATGCAATACTTCCCCTTGCGTAGTGTAAGTAACTGATAGAAAAAGTAAAAATAGGCAATCATATCGTAACAGGCCGACTGAAAAAGTCGATATATCACAGTTAATTGATCTGATATTCGTTGCAGGCTCTTCAGTTCTTAAGGATAACCAACTGTGAAAATCCTAAAATCTACAATTTTGCTTGGATTGACTTGAACCTTTAACACAATTATAGTAGTATTAACAATGGTTCACAGACCAATCTTCACACATTTGTCCAAAATAGTTATTGTGTTATTAATATATTTGTAGTGTTTTATTGCCATTTAATTAAACTGTTCCACATGATGCAATTTTAGTATCAGAAAAGGAATACTTCACAGTGATACTCGTAAATATATTATTAGTAAATTTAGGAGATGAAAATTTAACCTGATCTTCGTTTAGGATAAACAAAATTCCTTAAATTCTTCTTCTATTAATTTTTAATATTTTCTTGTGAAATGCATGCTTTGTCATTTAATTACACAAACACTGGTGACATTATAAAAAAGTAATCTCATCAATTTCCTTTAGTGCTGTTTTCATCAAAGCACAAAAATGCTCAAGCTCATGTCATAGTTTGAAATCTGCATCGTGTGGAGCAATTTATACTCTGAAAAGCGCTGAAATTAAAAACACGAGAAAATCAGCAAAATGGCAATATAAAGTACTGTTGCCCACTTACAATGACCCACTTAAATAGTCATATGCCACCATTTTTAAAAGATTTCATGACATTACAAATAATAGGAAATTGAAGTACACGGATTACTCTATTTATTTAGGCAAAATAAATGTTTTGTCATTTTTGCACGTTTTGACCAATTTTCACAGCTGTGTATCCTTAATTTAATTTGAAAACAAGTTCCTTTTATCCCGCAGTACTGGCTTCTTTGAATAAGTAAACAGAAATACAAAACTTAACGTTACACAGCATTTCCATGCATCGTTTTAGAAAAATACAATTTTTACAATAAATATGTCATTTTTACTTCCTGGTACAGAGGCATTAGATTAGCGCCTGTGTTTAATCAGATAAACTTGTTCCTGTAAAAGTTTTTACTGCCAAAAGCAAACAGCACTGTCTATGTAAGAATTAAGTAATGCCTTGGCGAGTAACTTCACGAACCTCTGTGCCTTGTCCATTATTTGTCTTGATTTTCCAGTGAGAAAGGATTAATAACTTTTCAGCTAGTAATAATAAGGTTGCTTCTTTCAATAATGCTCAAGATAACGGGTTTTCATCAGACATATATGTATACCTTTGAATAATAAAACACCATATTTTGAAAAAGGCGCGCTTGTCTGTCTGTATGTCTGCCTTATTAAACCTTAAAATGTCATTTAATCAGGTAAGACATCTTGGACAATGAAGGAAATGGGTGAAATGATGCTCAAATTGTCTAGGGTGCATAGAGCTTAGCGTCAGCTGACATTCATCCTTCAGGATAGGGAATACCCTGGAAAAACCTTATCAAGATAACTCATTCTGTCCTATATATGTACGACCTCGGGACCCCTTTAAGGTGAGAATGTGAGAAGACACACAAACTTCACCTCGCAATGGTGTGCCTTTCTACGTCTCTTGGTATGTTTGTGTACGAACAAGAAAAGAGAGACAAATGAAGCACCAAACTGCGTATTTAAAACCTTTTCAAGGATGTGGCGTGAAATTTTTAAAGAGTATGCCCCTATACTAACATTTATTTTAATATATGAAAACTGCTTTGACTAAATTGTTATATATTTATCATACTTCTAGAGATAAGGTGTATATATCGAATTTTCTGCCAATATATTTGTGAAGTACATCTTGGATTCCACTTTATAAAGCACAAGATGCAAACAACTCTACATCAAAAAGCATTTAAAATTCTTAATTTGTAGCAAGACAACCTTTATTTGTGGCGTTAATCTTTTCAATATAATAATGAAGTTTCAAAATTTTTGGTTTTTACAAATGTGAGTCCTTACTTTCATTCATTCTTTCTCTATTTGTCTCTGTTATTTTCAATTGTAAGAGCTCGTTACTACGCATAAGTATATTTGTTTGCCCGATATTGTTTGCTGAAACTATTTCCAAGTAAAAAAGATAGTGTCTGGAAAAGAAGAGTTGCGTTTTCTGTGAATATTATAGGTAATATATTACATATATTGTAGAAATCTTTTGTTGATAGCAAATGTTGAATAAATTTATTTCATTGGATGTAATATCCAATCTACTTACCTGAAAGCTGAAGGAACAACTATTAAGTATCCAAAGATGCATTTAAGAAATAAAATAATCAGAAATAGAATATATGGTACAGGAAGACGACAGAGCAACTAAGGACATCTATCAACAGGTTAACCAAGCAGATGGTACTGAAGAACACCCTTTAGGTAATGGCATTGGTATAATCATAAAGCTACGTTTGTTCTTATATCATTAGCAACACAGTTGGCACAGAAAGACGACTAAGAGGACAAAGATTTTCCATTACTCATGTCCTAAATCCTTGGCATGAAGTGTGCCATGTTGTTATTCTCAGGAGTCTTTTTTATGTAATTGATGGTACATGAGTATTTCTATCTTTGTTTCTTCCCACTGATCCATGATTATTTCAATCCTATACTTATCAAATTAAAAAGAACTAAAATAACACTACACACTTAACTACTGAAATGTAGAGTATTATTTTTACTTGCCTTATTTTAAATTTAAATTACAATTCTGTAAATCTTTTAAACCTCTATTAAACGTTATTGCATTTATTTTTCTTTTAATACATAACACTGCTTTCTAATTTACCCAAGAAGCATTTCCATATACGAATTTATGTATCCTAGAATTAAATTTTCCGTTTTGATTGGCAAGTTCCTTTAATTAGGAAAGATGGCCAGATTATTATTCTAAAAATGCCTTTTGTATGTACAAAGCAAATTTAGATTTAATGTGTCTACGGGTCTCAAGCGATAAAATCATGAAGTAGTTGAGGTCCTAGCTGTGACACAGGTGTTTTTAAACCTGATTCAGCTTTTCCACTGAATGTATCCACATTTCTATTATTACGGAAAATTATTTATTAAAAATACATATAACACTCACAATGGTTAAGTTGGAAGCATGGATTAAATCAAAATTAAAAGTAAAAGGATAGTGACAACTTTTCAAGTTGCCCTTGAGGTGCTTATATTTTACGTTACCTTTAAAGATTACTGCAATAGTTCATTTAAGTGAGAGGATTTGTTGGACACATAGGTAAGTGGTAGCTCAAGTGATAAAGAGTATGAGCTCGGATGCTCCGAATACGTAGTCCTGGCAATGGTTGCACTTTTTGCTCTTGGTTTAATAGTCCAACAAAAACGCTTAACCCTATTTTAGGCTTAAATATATGGTACGTTTTAGTACCCCATTTATTTCCTTTCACTAGTTTCCCAAACAAATAAAGAGACATAGATGTGCATAGTTTGTGCTGACTCTATGTATTCAATACTTTTCTGCATTATAGGGTTCTGCAGTTATATCCCTCGTCATGCGGCGTTAAACATTTGGACGTGTTATAGTCAATATTTTATTAAAATACTCGCCTTGCTGTGTAATCCTTGGACGCGAAATGATTTTCTAGCTGGTTGCAGATGTCAGAATTTGTGACAGCGATGCAGTGGGGCTGGCTCACATAAAATACTCCTGGGCTAGGTGAGGGATTGTATATCGAAACAATAGCAGGGGCGCCACCAGTCATTGCCAACAAAAACACATTAGCTGCTGAAACTGATAGCAAGGGGAATCGTTGAAAAGCGTATCGACATTCCACTTGATCCGGACAATATGAGGTTCCAGTTTAAATCCCCTTCACCAGGAATATGCAGCGAGAATAATTCCTAGAACCTTCTGATAGCTTCCTGACACCTGTTTATAGCATGGCGAGACTAATAATTTAAAGGCGATAAGCAAAGCAAAAGCAAATAAACCCTTTGCTAGGTATTGGTAGCTAGGATAACAATATTACAGTAAAACTATAGAGATTTATTGATGAACTCTGGTGTGAGCCAAATGAACAAATCAATGAGATAGTCGCTCGAATTTTCAAGGAAGAATTGTTAGCGCTATTCGCTTTTGCAAGTTGTTAGTTCTTGCTTTTTATACCTTCAGGAAATAAGCATTAATACTACAAATAATTTTAATGTATGCACACCTTAGGAAAGAAAGTATAGGGTACCCTAGCAACTCGACCCGCAAGGGATATTTATAGATACACCCCAAGAGGAACGGATGAGGTGAAGGAACCGCACAAGACGTATGGGCAGCAGGATAGGCCAACACAGTAAACAAGAGACGCGCAAAGTTCCCTTGACTACTCCGATGGGTGGCGCTAGTCAGGACGCTCCCAAGCCACTGGAGTATGGCTCATACGCTCCGTGCAGCCATAGAGTTAAACTCGTGACCCCCTGAATGAGAAATTTGCCCATCTGTGCACCTTAAAATAAATAAAATAAACAATACCGATGATTAACTTTGATTCGGAAACCTTTTCAACAATTTTCGCTGCTGCAGAGCTTACAGTGCGCAATTTAATACCAATTTGACACATAAAGGAACCTTAATGTGCAAGTATCTAGCAATTGTCTGTCTCCAAATCCATAATTTACTTCATTTTTATTGTGTCTTTGAATAAAAATGTAATCTAATATACTTATCTTTTCCATGGTTTAGATGACCTTTATCTTTAACATATGCAGGCTTTAAAACATACACATAAATTCATCCTCTTGCTTTATAAAATAAATACACGTAACTAAAATTTTTAAGTAAGAAGATGAACGTTTTGCTTTTTGGGTATTTAAATCAAACGATAACAGCAGAATAAAATCGCTGGAGATGCTATTTGTGAGGAATGTGAAAGGATACACAACAGCAGATAGATGACGAAATGAACAAATAAGAGAAGAGTTTATACAAATAAGGAGATAAAATTAAAATAAACAAGAAGTGACACAACAATAAGGATGAACCTTTATTTTTTTGGAGTGGAGGAAAAATCCATTTAGGACACTCACTGTGTTGGAGGGCACAGTGGCCTGTGTGGGCCTCAACTTATCTTGGCACTACCCACTAAAACCCTCCACCGAATAACAGGAGTGTGAAGGGAGAAATGGTGTGGCTCTTCTCGGTCCCGCATAGCACCCGCGTACGTACTTGGGATCTGCTAAGATGGTAACCACTGGGTACCAGCGCGTAAAGGTATTTCTAGGCTGCAGTCAGAATTCATAGGGATAGAGGTGGCATAAGGTAAGGACACGTTCAGGATAAATGTGTAGGGATATTATTACTCCTGCCATAGGCGGCGAGCTCTACAAGGTTTTCGGCTTCTGTTGTAGCTGATGCTGATGTATTGGTGCGGATGGTGTTGGCCGCTGGATGGTGGAGCTAGCAAGGTTCCGAATGAGAACCCGAAGGCTCTCACCCAGATCGTACAGTTTCCTGTGGATGGATTGGTACTCCGTGGTGAAGTGAGCTGCCTGGATTGATGGTGCTTGGAGCTCTCTGAGGAGTTCATCCAGGGTGGTCAGCTTGGTCGCTAAAATCAGGAACTCGATGATCCTTTCTATATAGCCCAAGAGGAACACGAGATATTGGCCGACCTCGCAGAAGACGACTCCACTGATAGCTTCGCCGGAACGGGCTGCATAGCTTGAACTATGTAGAAGACATGTTCTATTCCTTAGTTGTCGTTGACTCCAGCGTGCTAGTGTTCGTTTATCTTATATCCTTGATGCGTGATTTGTCACAATTCAGAAACTGTATCGTCTTCTGCTCTAGAACGAACATATACTGATAGGTAATGCTACAAGGAAAACCTTGCGGCTTGCTACTCAGTGTCTTGAATTACAGATCACCTCGACGAGGAAGGTGGGGTTTCGGAAGAAAGTAATTGTTCACCATAGATGTGGTCCTGTTCGAAAATCTGCAGTCCCAAGGATACTTGTAGACTTCTAGGAAAGGCAGAGACTTATTCCTTCCAGTATGTGTCTACAATACATTTAAAATTACTATTATTCTAAATACCCTAGGTCGACCCATGCTGTCCTCGTCGTTTGATTGTAGCAAGATTCCGCAGTCGACCAAAAGCTATGAAGCAACGTCGCACTGACGATTTTATTTTGCCTTAATTGCAAAGTAAAATGAGAAGAAACAAATCATTTACCGCTCCACAAGACAAACCGTTACGACGTAAATTGCGTATCATATATACACCCAGGTAGCGTGTCTGTGTGAAATAATATTTCAAAATATTTTATTAATGACACCGTTAATTGCCAGATCAAATCAGCGTCGCTGTTTTCCCACAATTGCGTTCCGCAGAAATTCTTTTAGACGCCTGCAAATCACCGAGGCACTTAAAATACATCGGTCAGGGCTGGACTTGAACCCACGACTTTGGGATCAGTAGTCCAGAGCCTAACAGACTTAGAAATCCAGACCGACATGTGAGATGGGTTTGAATGTCATGGAATGATTTAAATTTGTTTGACGTCTTGATGGCATTCATAGCAAGTTTAAGAAATAAATGCTACATGTGATGTTGCATCTGTTATTATGTTTAAATTTTAAATAACATATTAGAATAGAGCAATGTTGTACCATCTCAAAAATATATAATTGGAGGAGAGTATGGGAAAGGGGGCAAAGCTAACATGGTGGAGCTGCAAGTTCTAGAACTAATCTTTACTCTATTTTTCCAAAATGTAGTTGATTCCATTGCCATAATAATTCGAACTGTATCCACTTTGCTGGTTTTATGGTGTATTTAAGAGTTGGAGGCGTTCCTAATAGGACAAAGGCTATTAATCACTGGGATAACGATCTTGTTTTTCTTCGTTTGTAAGCAGATGGTTGGTGTCTTGATATTGGATAGCAGGGAGAGTGAGGAAATCAAAGTCCATTTCCTGTTCGGAAACTCCACGTCACCCAGATTCTAGCTAACGATCAAGTGAGTAAGGGAAGGGAATGCCTTAGATCGAAATGGGACTATAACCACAAGAGGGAATGAGAATATTTGAAAACGACGGAACATGTAACTAATTGGTTTACCATTAATGTTCAGCTTTCTACAATCTACACATCCGTTGTATAAAGACAGAATAAATCTCAAAACAACAAAATTTTTCAATGTACAATTTAATTATATCAATGTGTAATGCAATTTTTTGTTCCAATACGAGGCGACTAAAAGTCCTTCACGTTCACCTTTGTGTTCCTTACTCTCAAAGCGGCTTTTTTGATAATATGTATGTAGATATTTGCTGATAAATGACATTTCTTGAAGTTTCGGGAATAACCTGTGAAGCTCTCTTGATCCATAAGACCGTTGTGTAGTTTTATATATCAGATAAACCAAAATGGATACACAATTTATTTGACACAATATTTTATTTGAGGAATGAGATATCATTCGTTTCCGCATATTCATTGCTTTTCTTCTTCTTTTCTTTCTTATTCTTCTTTTTTTGTTATTTTCAATACCTAGTTGTCACTTTGTTAAACTTATGTGCCCTGATATCATGGAAATCGTATAAAACGTGTAAGCTAGCGCAAACTCAGTTTCCAAATAACCGAATATTGATTCATTTCCTTTATTCCTTTCGTTCCTGTGTACAAAATGTATGATACATAATGTACATACATACAACAATGAAATAGGATTTTAACATAAGAAGTATTGGCGATTCAATTTAAGAGTTTAGGTAGAGGCAATTAATAAGCCTGTGAGACTAAGGTAAATAGTGTTGTGATGAAATAAGTCGACACCATTACAATTAGTTTAAATGTCACGTACCTGAAATCACCAACGTTCAGGAAGATGCAACAATTACATCACATAGGCAAAAAATTCTTAAAATTAGAAAGTACATAGAATTCTAAAGTTCGAGAAGTCACAGAGTAAAAATTCTGTTTCGTTTTCGAATTAGAACCCTCAATAAACAGTAACATATTTAGATAAAAATGGTAGCGAGTAGATATGTAGGTGGGACTTAAGTTATTGAAGGAGCCTGAATTTTTAAATATTTCGTTTTCCTTTATATTTCACGATCTTACAGAAACATTTTCCATCGATTATTATCGATAGTTAGTATTCTTGTTCAACAATTTATCGATCATGGTAACGGAATCTTCCTCTTGGCATTTCTTCCACTCAATGCTAGACACGCTTCGCATCATCATTATTATTTCCCGACTCGGAGCGTGGTGATAGCACGTCTGCCTCGCGTTCACGAAGTCCCGAGTTTGAATCTCGGTCAGGGTGAGTTACCTGGATAAGGTTTTACCCGGGGTTTTCCCTTATCCTAAAAGACGAATTTCAGGGAACTCTAAGCTCTGTGTACCCTGGGCTCATTTGAGCATCATTTCACCAATTTCATCGTCCGATATGACTTAACGTTGGAGGATGTAAATTAAAAGAAGTCATCATTATCATCATTGATATTTATTATTATTATTATTATTATTATTATTATTATTATTATTATTATTATTATTATTATTATTATTATTATTATTATTATTATTATTATTATTATTATTATTATTATTATTATTATTATTATTATTATTATTATTATTATTATTATTATTATTATTATTATTATTATTATTATTATTATTATTATTATTATTATTATTATTATTATTATTATTATTATTATTATTATTATTATTATTATTATTATTATTATTATTATTATTATTATTATTATTATTATTATTATTATTATTATTATTATTATTATTATTATTATTATTATTATTATTATTATTATTATTATTATTATTATTATTATTATTATTATTTTTATTATTATTATTTTTATTATTATTATTATTATTATTATTATTATTATTATTATTATTATTATTATTATTATTATTATTATTATTATTATTATTATTATTATTATTATTATTATTATTATTATTATTATTATTATTATTATTATTATTATTATTATTATTATTATTATTATTATTATTATTATTATTATTATTATTATTATTATTATTATTATTATTATTATTATTATTATTATTATTATTATTATTATTATTATTATTATTATTGTTATTATTATTATTATTATTGTTATTATTGTTATTATTATTATTGTTATTATTATTATTGTTATTATTATTATTGTTATTATTATTATTATTATTATTATTATTATTATTATTATTATTATTATTATTATTAATTATTGTTATTGTTATTGTTATTATTATTATTGTTGTCGTTGTCGTTGTCGTCGTCGTTGTCGTTGTTGTTGTTATTATTGTTGTTATTATTATTATTATTATTATTATTATTAATTATTTATACTCCTGCTAATACTAAGGAAACAGTTTCCCTTAAACCGTAAATATATTCGAGGTAAGAAAATATCAGAAAGTAGTTACTTATATTTTCGAATGACAGGGTTTAAAAGCAATCTATTAAATTGAATAGTCATGTTAACTGGTGCTGTTTATCCTTACAAGCACATCCTGAAAAATTTTTCTTAGGTAAGCATTGATCAGTGGGCAACAGATGCATATAAAAAGAGTTCGAAGATGGCGTCAAAGATGATGGACACATTTCTTCGTCAGAAGCTATGGGATAAATATTGCAACAAGTTGTTTTTGCGCCCGCAGTGTACATTGAAACATTTAGTAGGTTGCATTCTTATATGAAACATTTATAGGTACAGTGAACCGCCTTATGACTACATAAACAAACCCTTGCAAGTTATACTGCTTCCAGGATGTTTAAAGTAAAATAGAATATATGGGTACAGCCAGCGAGACCGCAATGTAGCTCCAGCTAACCCCGACTTAGAAATGTACGCAGGATTTCGCAAAGGTCTTTGAAACATTGTATTCTCATTAATTAGTGCATTATCTACTCTTGGTTTCTTTGCTAGTTATGATAACATTCTATGCAAATGAAGTTTACTCTTACATCAATAATAGTTAAACTGAACATTTAGTGTTTCTTTGTTTAAAATCATATTTTACTTATAGTACGCGTTTTATATTCTATTTCTCTCTAACCTTCAATCTGTTGTTCATCACTAAGGCTCCCTCAGTAAATCTGTTTATGGTTTGCTCCTTTGTTTTATTTTTAATACGTTTGCTACGTTTCATTACCTTACCCATATCGTTATATTTTTCAGCTATTTGTGTCTTCCGACTATCCTCTTCAGGATATTTTAATTAACCAACATTTAAATGACAATTTAGCGGATTCTAGGCCTTCTGAGCGTGGGTAATACAAGTAATACAGGAGGTTTAACTAAATATTTTGACATGGTTTACCTAAGGCCTTCTTTGAAAGCATTAAACTCTACTATTTCTAATTTACAATAAAATATGGGTTCCGTGTTTGAAATCTGGCGTTTGGCCCATAACGTTGTTGGACAACTTCAGCGGAAGTCTTCTCCTACCTTTGGCTTTTGTGTGTTTATTTTTAATCTATTCTTCCTTTATATATTTCTTTTAATCTTTTGATACATATGATCATGTTGTGTTTCAATTTACCTTACGGTTTTACATATTTTATTTAGTGTCAAATTCTAATATATCCAATTTTTAAAACACTGATAGACAGTGTAACAGGGTTTTAGAAATACTCTTTCCAAAGAGAATTAGGAGTTTTAATTTTTAAATGAATCAAGTGTATGTTGTTGAAAAAATGAAAACGTTAGCCTTTTAATTCCATCAACTCCTGCTACTGAGAGTGCAGTTAAACTGTTTATCATAATTGTAATCGCAAATATTAAGGTAATATTCAATTTGTAAGAAATACGGTCATAATTTCTTAAAGGATAAGTGAAGATTTTTAAGTTACACGTTATTATATTTGTATATATTAAATATTGTTTTATATGGATGTTCTTTCTAGAGTAAAAGTAACCCTAATTTTCAATTATATATACTTATCTGTCAAATATGTCATAACATTTTTCCTCATTAAAAGCATTTATCTTAAAGCTCAAAGCTTTAACAATTTAATTGCTCTCTGGTCATTTCAGATGTACTGGAATATACATAAACCTATATCTTTTTTGTGATCTTTCTTTATAGAATTATTTATGCTACTGAAGTTTGTAGTTTCTGAGCTGTTTGTTTTAAAAAGCAAAGGTTGGCGTTGCAATATAATTTTCACGAAGAATTTTCCTATCGTATTTAATTTTATTTAAAAGGGAATAAATGGAACTGAAATGCTGATTTGATTCAATTTGCTCCAATAATTACATGCTGTCACCTGAGAGACAAAACGAATTGTGGCTACAAGTTTGAAAATAAAATAAAGCAATCATTGTGTTCCATGCATTCATTTTATCGACTCAAAAATAGAGTCAGAAAAGGAAAGAACAAAAATGAAAAAGCATGTAACTTATTAAAGTATCACGAATCAGTTTATTTAATGTGTCGGTACTGCAAGTGCTGGAACACATGCCTAATGGTACCCGCTCTATCTATGTGCCATAATTTGTGGGACACTTTCAAATATTTCAGTTGTTTCTCAGAGAATTCAGCTGCTGCGGTGATTGTATTCGTCTCTCGACCGCATCCTTCATTGCTTGGAATAGACTTCATTGCTACTGCACCTCTATCCAGTAGGAATCGATTCATTTCTAACTTTAGCCTATCAGAGACATAAGATAGGTTCTACATATGAAATAAATCACAGAAGAGAAACTGGTTTCACTTTACTAATGTGAGCACTCTGGTTGCGATGTAAGTCTAATTATAAAATATTTGTAGATTAGAATGTCCTGTATTCCATAATGAACTGCTCTCAATTTAGTTGGAACCATATTCCTAATCCAGTTTTAAGAGAAAATGTTGCAGTAGTTCAGGTACAGCTGCTTGGAAATTTAATGAAAAGCTCCTCTTTACTACGGTTCCATATATCCGACCAAAGTAATTTAGAAGTACTATAACTGACAAGATGTACTGAAATACGAGGATCAGTTGATAAGTCCTGGGCATTACATAGAGATGGCGGCACTAGGCCAGTTTGACGGATAACATCATATAGCTTCAATAGTTTGTATAGTTTCTGAATAATAGGATTTTATTTATTTGTATGGTTTCCGTTACGGATTCACTTACAATGACTTATCATCGTGCATAAACTTATTATACATCCTGTATATATGCATGAAATAGCTGACCCTAAGATTTACTCGCTGACTCAGGTCCCCTGGGTATAAGCCTTTGTTTTTTCTAAGCAGCTTGGTGTCATTTTTCTTAACCTTCGTTTCTTTTGCCCTAGTCCATTTTTCTCTTAGATTATGTAAGAATTTCCTATACATCTACTTTTCTTTTCACACTTAACATGCGTAACTCCGCCACCTCTTTGCTCACACGGTTCCGTTTCTTATCCCATACCTTTCTCCTGCAATTTGTTATTTCCTTACATTCTACCAGGTAATGAACAGTGCTATCTTCGTCTCCACAAAATTCAAATATCCCTGCCTAGTTACTTCTCAATCTTTTTAAATATTGTTACCGATCGCATTGGTGTGGAACTGCCGCAAAGCCAGAGCTGGGCGCGTGGGCAGGAAAGAAAGAGACAAAGAGTGACGCGTGGGCAGGAGAGCTGGACGCTTACCAAGAGGAAGAAAGAGACAGACAGAGCTGCTGGAATGTTACGTGTTTCTCTTGCCGTCGCGATTCTTCTCGGAAAGTCTACGGAATTCTGGAACAATGACTGGGAGGTATAAATAACGGCAAAGTGTGAGGAGTCAGTTGTGTTGACTTGTGTGATTGTTATTGCGATGTTTGAACTTTCTGCAGTGATTTCTTTTGTTTGTTTACGTGCGACAGAACCTCGAGTCGACCTTGAAGACAACTGATTGTCAGTGTCACGTGTTTTTGCTGCTACAAGGGTTGTGCAAAGTTTCTGTTTTACTGCAATAAACAGTGTTTTAAATTCCGATAAAGCAGACTTTTGATTCTACGAACCCGCGAAGTCACAATATATTACTCCTATTCTTATCCATGTTATGCCTTCTCTTCCAGCTTTGTTACATTGATCTATTTATTTTTCCCTATCCCATTAATTGCTTTAAAAACTTTGATTGCTTATAAAATTTTACATTTTCTTTCTGTCATAATTTCCATTGTAAGAGACCTGTAGAGGTTTCGTAAAAATTGAGGATTTGTAAAAACGATCAGTGACTGAATATTTCCATTTGAAAGGATTAACGCATAAAGAAATCAAGAAGAAAATGGAGTACTCTGAAAGACTTTGCCCCTTCATATAAAATGATTAAAACGTGGGTTGAAGAGTTTAGAATGGGACGTACGAGCACTAGGGATGAGCCTCGCTCTGGACGCCCTATGAAAGTCACAACTCCAGAGATCATTGATACAATTCATCATTTAGTACTAAAAGACCACAGATTAAAGTTGTTTGAGATATCTGAGGCTGTAAACATATCAAAAGAACGTGCAGGTAATGTTTTGGGGTTTTACAAGGCCTGTGCAAGTTGGGTGTCGCGTCTGTCGACACTTGATTAAAAGTTGCAAAGAAAATCTTTTTATTGTTAAGAATTTGGAGCTCTACCGTAAAACTCCCAGTGAAGTTCTGAGACGGCTTATTATCAGGGATGAAACTTGAATACTTCTCTGCTGTCCAGAAAGTAAATCACAATCAAAACAGTGGATTGCGCCAACTGGAAAAAGCCGAAGTCAATTTTGTCAGCTTACGGGTTATGACGAGCGTTTGCTGAGATGCACTGGGATTTTTTTTTTATCTGGAAAGGGGTAAAATTATCACTGGTGACTACCACGCAAGCTTACTACAACGTTTGAATGATGAAGTGAAAAGAAGAAACCTCATTTGTCAATATAATATAAGTTAATTGGTGGAAATTAATTATTTCTTCAGACTAGCCGTATATAGCCTAAGGTTTTGGATAACTAGAGTAAAGTTGAAAAATTCAATACCATGGTCGGGATTTGAACCACGGATCTCTTGCTTTCCGTCCAATCGCTCTTACCCCATTGAGCTACCATGACCAACGTGCAGTTCTGACATTAAATTCTTCAATTTAGTCAGATATACAGTGTATAATACATACATTTATTTATTCCCAGTAAACCACTAGGGGCTCTCGTATCCGAGATATACTGCTTGTGCGGACTTACTGTTGTAAGTACTTAAATCCCAGGTTCACCATTAAATTCTTATCATTTAAGTTAATTGGGGGAAATTAATCATTTTTTCACACTTGCCGTGTATAGGCTAAGGTTTCAGCTGAAGAGCCAACTTGAAATATTCAGTGCCATGTGCCCGTCAGGACGACACATTGGCCTGGTAGCTCAATGGGTGGGAGCAACTGGACGGAAACCAGGAGAACCGTGGTTCAAATCTCGGCCATGGCATTGAATTTTTCAAGTTGACTCTATTCATCCAAAGTCTTGATTCCTCGCGATAATGCTCCGGCCCATAGTTCAGTCACTGCAATGGGAAAAATGTGCGAATTAAATTCGAATTGCTTGATCTTCCACCCTATTCGCCAAATCTAGTATTTAGTGACTACCACCGGTTCCCCAACCTCAACACATGGGAGGACGAAGATTTCACAGCAACGAGGTCATTGATACGGTATAGGTACAGCTATTTGCGGACCATGATAAATAGCACTACATATACTTTAATTAAATTAGAACAACGATATGAGAAGTGTAATAGCCTATCTGGAGATTATGTTGAGGAATAAATAATAAATTTAAATTAGTTTTCTTTATTGTGAGGCCCGGAACTTATCAAGCAGTTTCTCTACGTAGGCGTAGAGGTATGAATGACCAAATGTTTTTTGCGCAGTTACTTAGGTAAGGTCGGATTAATATACTAATTATTCCATTTAAAGGAAAGTTTATACATTAAAATTAAATTAAATATAACATGCCGAATGAAACATGCATAACCTTATGAAATATTTTTCAAAAGAAGAAACTATCTACAATAATACAGTTAAATACTTGGTTATTATAATAATGAATTTCAATTTATGATATTCTTATTTTCATTAAATAATTAGAACGTGCCAGTTCAAATTAATGTATAAGGCTTTTAACTAATTTCATTAGCTAAAGCATTCCACGTTGAAGAGTCACAGCAAACATTTCCTCTACTTCCTTTTTTATAGTTAGGGCTTTTTCTTCAGCTAGGCAATAACGGAATGAAGAATAAACACATTTATTTGGTTGTAAAAGAACCAGAGTCTGCCCACGCTCAAGTTATAATGGCATTTGCTCCCTAAAGACGAAGGGGAAAAATAGCATTTCATTCAATTTCAACATCAGCCACCGTTTTTTGCCTGGAGCTTTCACTTTGGATCTCGGTATTGTTACATATTTCTGCGTTGTATTCTGTACATGTGATACGCATAATGGAACAATAGAGCTATCCAATACAGTTACAAATTTTAAATACTTGTTAGGGCACTTAAAATTATTACATTTAGTGGCTTTAGATCTGTTACATCGACGAGCAGCTTTACTAAACAGTAGAAGGTTAAGGAAGCTTATGTAAAGATACAAGAATTGTTATACAAGTATGATGTAACATCATCTAAAATCATCATCTAAAATGATGCAGAACTGCACGTAGTAGACATTCAAATAATAAAAACTTCGCTTTGATTCAGTGATTTTAATAGATACACATTAATTTTGGACAACTTTTTCTGAATTTTGTTGTCAATATCAACTGTTTAAATCACGCATATACTTGCTTGGGAAATTATTGTACTGCGAGAACGGTTCCGGTCCGTTTTTTGGGGGGGGGGGGGGGGAAACCAAACAATCGGTAAAAATGAAGCTAAAGAGATGAGTATTGCCACTTATCCCCATGAGTGTAGTTTAGCTTTTGTGTGTAATAGCGAACGGAGTTAACTTACTAAAAATCCGCGAAAAATGGATAGTTGTAATATTATGGAATCCAGAGCTGCGAAATGTTAAATAGACGATCAATAGAAACACTTCCTCGATCAGGATCCGAAATACAGTTGATCAGAAAGAAAAGAGATTAAAGAAGTTTTAAAAAAAAATTAAAAGATTTTCCAAAAGGGTTACTGAACAAGACTCGAATAAGAAGCTAGAACTGATCGACTATTTCCAGGAACTGAAGAAGTTGACAGGACGATAAATATTTGTTTGTAAACATCGTGAAAATTCAACTAATATAAATTACTTTTTTTTCTTTCTTTGGTTTTAATGAGACTTCGAAGAACATGAACATCAAATTTTGATTTGATGGTAGGGGCAATTTGAAACCGGAAATATTGTAGTTTGATAACATAGTTTTTTGAAACTTGTAAATAGAAAACTTGTGAAATGTACAAAAAGAAAAGAAAAGAGAGGAAAAGAGAAAAACGCAATGATTAGACAAATGACTTGTTCGCTTTGATGCCAACTGGCGAGTTATGACATCACGTTGCTTTTACAAATGTAGTCCTCAGAATGAATGCATGCATGCATGAGTGAGTGTGCGTGCGTGTGTGTGTGTGTGTGTGTGTGTGTGTGTGTGTGTGTGTGTGTGTGTGTGTGTGTGTGTGTGTGTGTGTGTATGTATGTTCCATATTGTGCTGAAGATTACTATGAACCGTAAGCTGTTATAGACAATGTTGAAAACTATTGTGACTGGGTGGTGTCAATCACAAATTTGGAGAGAAACCGACCACGTAACACGAGTTAAAGTTAATATAATTCTAAATACATGATGGAAAACGACTCCTGTGACCTTTCATACCCTCCGTTAACAACAATTTTTATAACTCTCTGTACTACGTATAAGTAGAGGTAATATTGCATTCCACATAGAAGTTTATACAGAAATTCCACCAGAAGTACATAATTTGAGGTCCACTGAAGCTAAAAGAATAAAATTTTCGAAAACGTTTCTGTGTATGTTTATCTATATACGCAAGGCACAACTCAAATAGGAAAAGAACTACCAAATTTACATTTATGTTCAAGATCTTTCTAGGCTTCGACGCGAAGATTTTTAAGAAAAAGAACGTCTCGCATCTCTAAGCTACCTTTTACATGGAAAAGGTTCGCAAATGTTTGCTTATCTCAGAAAATTTGGTAACAATTTTGATAAAAATTCCACCTGTAAAAATTGTTAATTTTGGATGACTTGCATAACTGGTAAACCTTCAGAAATGGAGAAAAATACGTAGATGTCGTTTAAGCACACAGTTTATTTGAAGTTAAAGGTTTTGTGGAGATTTGCAGTTTCGAGATACTGTTTGTTTTAAATATGTATGCTTTTCTCAAATAGAAACAAGTTATTTTATATGTCCTGGCGATGCAAAGAAAGTGGAATATCGAATATCTACATAGTGACCAGCTGTTATAAGATATCACCATTGCTTTTTTTTCCTATTTCCATTGTACATATGTATAAGGAGATGTGAAATAAAATTATGAACTACAAATGTATATGTCGAGTAACATGAAATGAATAGATGAACAAGAGTTTATATGAATGCTTTGTATAAGTATTCTGCTAAGAAGCAGAATGCTGATTACTGGAAATCAACACAGAGGAATCGGACTAGATTCTAGGTTTTCGTGTCAGTCATAACAGCATTGTTTTTCCTTCCTTATATCACCGATCTCGGTGTTAGGAGCTGTTCGTATTCCACTAACCCGAACAGTCGGGGCGAGGGATCCGAAGCATTGACCTGATAGAGGAAACCAGGGTTGAGAGGTCAGCCCCACGCCTGGGATGAGAGAGAGGGAGAGAGGGAGGGAGAAGTGGATGATGGTATGTGGGTGAAATGAATGGTCGGAAAAACGATTGATGGAGCAATTGGTGGAATGATGGCGGAGGAAATCGGAAGAACCGCAGGAAACCCGCCTCAGCGTCGTGTTGTCTTGATATCAGCCTTGAAAACTGAAAAAAAGTACTTATTGACTAATCCAAACTCGGTAGTATCTCGAGAGATAAAATCAGGATTGGTCTCCAAAGTTATCTAAAGTTGACCTGAACATTTCAAATAAAACTAGACTCACCTCATTACATGACAAAAAAAAAATACATTTTTATATCTCGTTAAACATACTTTAACGAATTACTGTCTCTATCCTACTGATATGTAGATAGTGTATTATAAAATATGAATTTTGACATTTCATCTTTCATATTGCGAAAACCAGACGTTATTTAGCTAATATTCGGGAATGAAGAAGCAGAAGATTCACAACACAGTTTACTATTGTAGAGAATTGTACTTGAGCTGCTTTTGTTCTGAGATAGTTACCACGTTCTCAGCATTTCATTCTATTACCTCCTCTGTTTGCTCCATACCAAGACATCGATGTCAATCTAGGGTGTATATATATAGACCGACACTTAACCGATCTGTCGCCCTTCACGTAACAAAACAAGATGATGTCTGCTACTCCCTTCCGATCGGCCACCCCCTCATCCAGGAACGGAAATCACCACTTTGTCTCTCCCCTATGACGTGGCATCACCGTGATGGCATACGTCATTTCCGTCCTTTTATAGAGAAGCTTAACCAGTAATCGATATATCGAGAGAATAAAGTTATCGATAGACGTAAAAGTGACGATGTGATGACTCTATTTCCTTTTAAGTGAAGTTCGCCGGAGTATGAATAGAAAGGATGTTATTCAAAACCTTTGTGTTACGTAAGGGAAGGAAAGGATTTTAAGTGAGTCAAGAAACAGGAGGATGTGTACGCCGAATCCGACAAATGGTTCTTTGGGGTAGTGCATTGTTTAGTTACTTGCACATTGGACTTTCCTTGCCCTTTTGAGGGTGCAAATGCGCATTGTCATTCTGTACTGTGAGTTGTAGTGGAATGCATTGGTCTCCGTGAAAAACAACTGTTTCGTCTCAACTTCCTAAATTCAATGATACCTACACTAGTATCTATGTCCATTTCATCATGACTTCCAAACAAACCAATAAGATAGATGACTGGCGTCATTGCATTTTCAAAGAAGTTAATGCTATGTAGCAGAAAACTGATATTGCAGCCACCACAGTTCTTTCTGTAACCATTACTGATTTATTCATGCCTCCATCTTTATTTCTACTATAATAATAGACAAGTATAGAATGTTACACTATCCACTTGCCGTTGATCTTGTAATACGTTAATCCACTTTTTATTTTTATTATACGGAAAAAGCTAGTCAAAATTTAGAATAAGTGGTTAATAAGGTTATGGCGAAATGAAAAGAATTCAAATTTTCAGAACTGTTTTATAGTCTATTGCACACAAAGGATCCCACTATACAATTAATGTATACTTCTTAGTTTCGCTTATTGTATAATTTTCATTATCAATACCATCTCATGATTGCGTTTCATACTGTCAAAAGGAGATTCCTTTCTAAACGCGAAAGAAATACGAGCGAGAAGTTTAATAAAGTCTATTAATAATATATAATAAAATGTGCGTTGGTTATTATTGTTATTATTATCAATATTATTATTTCATGTAGGTTATTGATTACTGTAGCCCGGATTTCTAAGAAAAATACTTATAAATACTTTTTTGGTGAAATATGGCGTTTGCTTGCTTTTTTCTGCTTTTTAATTAAAATGGCTTATTTTATCTAAATGGTGTTAATTTAAAAGTAAATGTTCACTCCTAGCCATCATTCTCGAGTCGAAAGATTCAGGAGCCGACATAAAATGTGGATCTTCTTGTCTCTAGCATAAGGAAAGTGTACTGTCGCGGAATAGAGTTAAAAATTTCATAAAGGCCTTCCAAATTTGTCATTACTTCCTCAGCCAGTTTTAACTCGATCGGGTACTTCGTTAAGGGCTGTATCATTCTATCAGAACATTTCAATAAAATAAAACAGTGCTGTATTCCTTAGATACATTGTCCATTGTCAGAGCACAGAAATGTTTTGCTAATATTGACATACAAGATAAGATAGAGTGCATCCATAAACGTTTCTCCAAACTACCTGCTATTATAACACAGTTGGAAGCTTGAAATAATACTTTGGAGCATTCACTTTCTTTGGTATATGCAAGTTCAGTAACGTCTTCAGAGATTCACATTTATAAAACTGCCTTTGAGAAATTCTGTAAGGTATTAATGAAAAATCCTGGTTACGAGATACTGCAAAATTTCTACAGAAACGTATGTCTAAGGGAAATTCATTCAACAAGAACTATGGTACTTTTCGCATGTTCCAGTAACATCATGCGACTTTGAAAGATCCTTTTCACAGTATAAAAATGTTTTCACTGATATACGCAGGAGCTTCCCACAAGGAAATCTCAAATGGGTCGCGGGTTCGATTCCCGGCTGTGGGAGTGGGAACTTTCTCCGACCAAGATAATTTATCATTTTCTCTAGAGCCTGGAAGTATGAATGAGAGTGCGAATGTGTGTGTGTAATCTAATGATTAAAGAATCAACGGAAACGAATTAACACCTTCGATATGTTCCAAAGGAAAACAGCCGTCGATATGACTATTAGAGTTAAAGGTGGGGTATAAATGGCGCAAAAGAAATCTCAAGATAACCCTCTCGTCAACTGTAACAAGTGTGAGTAAGGCAAAATTTCTACCAAACAGTACGTTTATGATTAAACTTTTATTTTGATTTGTTTATTTTTGTGCTTATTTTTTCAGTTTTAATGCTTATTTGTTTGCTTATTTCATTATTTGATTGTGCTTACAAATCCGGACTCTATCGATGACCAATGGCATAATCTAGTAATTCATTCTTAAAAACCCTTATTTCAAATTATAGAGTCTGTAAATTACACTGGTCAACACTGAATTCCTGGATCAACACTATGAAAATCTACATACTGGCTCGGGGGTTATGAAATAATTTACCTTACTTGTTATATAACGTACAAACAAGTTTTAATTGGAAACACACCCTATAGAGTACCGGAATTATAATCTTCATTGTTACGCTTTCAGGAAATATGGATCCGATATTATTCAATGTCTTTATATTTTGATCTTTTAGGCCTAAGCTGGTCATTTTTCTGTAAAATAAATTGTTTAATTTATTATAATAACATGAACGGAAATATTACGATTTTCAGGGCTGGGAACGTCCTCTTTAAGTCTCTTATGAGCTAAAGCAGATTCAACACCTATAAGGGTGCTCGCACATATAAACACATCTAACACGTTGAGATAACATACTTTATCTCAGCGTGGATTTACATTCCAATGCGTTACTTTCGTTTCGACTTAAGATTTTGCACTTTGAAGCAAGTCGCCTCTTATGGAAGGGGTTCTGTTTTCCTTTTTCTTAATTACATTCAGCATTTCTCCCTTCGTATCCGTGCAAACAAGCTAGCAGAACTGTGTTGATCAACTCTTGGTAAATGAAACGGAAATATAATTTCTCTTAATTAATGTTTTCTCTCTCTAAAATTCTGCTTCAGAGAGCTCTGGAAACTAGCTTCAAAAATATTTTGATTTAATTTATTTTACTCCTCCGCCTACACAAACGTTAGTAAAACTTTTTGGTATCTGGAAAACAAGTTCACAGTTAGAAAGATGCCACGGTTTTCGTACTGTTGTTTTAATAATCGCAGAATATAATATCTCATCTCTACAATAGCCTTTAGCTATTCAACATACAATTTCCTGTAGATGAAAGTAAAGAGCAAGGCATAAGCCAGTTTAGCTGCAAAGACTATCGTAAAATGACGTAAAATTAATGTAAATGCTTTCTTCATAGATGTCGGTTTTTATAACTTTAGGGTGCAAACACGTTTTCAAAACGTGTTCAGGTGCTTAACGAGGACTCTTATTGCAACCATAACCACTACAAAATTCTGAATTATAGTTGAGAACTCAACTTCATTTGTACTTGGAAAAAAAAAAAAAAAAAAAAAAAACGAGACCGTTTACAATTGCAAGTATTATTTCCATCTATATGTAAGCTCTGGCGTCATTTTTATATTCTACAAGATATTACATACTGTCCAACACCGCAAAGAAGGTCCCTGAAAGGAATGTGTCCCCTTACACAGTGGGACAAGGACGGCGAATGAGTGTGATAGGGAACGCATACTACACAAGGAGCAGAACCGTTAAATAAACATGCGCCATATTCACTCTGTACGCTAAAATCGAGAAGATTCATTAACAAAAATAGAAGCTGTCAGAAATTTTTTGAATTGTCTGTAACTGTACTGAAATGGGGTGTCATAAACCTGTCCAGGGAGGGTGCGGGAACCTTCTGTAATCCCCCTGCGTCTCAGGCCTCGGAGACTGTTTCTCCTGTGTTATACTGTACTTCACTTACCGTTGTACCTTGGTAATATCTCATTGACACAAATGAGACATTTGCACTACAAAAGGTACGTATTCAGTCAGCTGCCCAGCTCATTGTGTTTCCTTGAAACGCACTGTAATTACACAACTTTCTTGAGAATTAAACTTTATCCAGCAAAATAGCGTAGAAAATCATAACTAACGCCTACAATTTTCACTAATTTTCAACAGACCTTTTTTTTATGGAAATAGCGGGTCAACATTAACTATAGTTAGTAAACATTAATTTTTTTAAATAAATATAAATATCCAGAGGGAGTGGTATTATCATTGCATTTTCCATGTTTTCCATATCTTGTTATATAAAATAAGACTTAAATAAAACTATCAAAATACTGGAAATAGTTTTCTTCCTACCACACTTAACTCAATATTGAATCACATTTATTAAGTTAGTGAACTGCCAAATATTACAAAGTAGTGTCCCTACTGTTTATTTATCGAAACTTTTAAAAGTTTTTAAAAATGAACACGCTCCCTATGCTGTTTATACAACCATTAAAGCAGAGTTGGGTTACGTAAAAGGTGTCTCCGATGCCTTTTAAACTTAATTTTTGCGTAGAACCTTTATTTTTAGCAGTTTTAATAATAAAAAGCATATTTTAAGGGTAGAAGAAATTGTAATGTTATATTCTCAAGACAGCTCTTGGTTATAAAAGTTTGAACACAAACGTTTTAAAGTATACATTTAATTAGAAGGACAAATCAATGGATTTTCTTTACAAACATTTAATTCACACGCATGCGTATTTACATTCCCTATTCATAATTTCTACTCTCCAGGAAAATAATCTTGGCTAAAACGTCTCATCCTCCAGAAGGAAATCCAGCCAAAACTCTGTATTTAAATGCTAGGATGCTAACCAGAAGGGTACAGAGGAAGTGGAGAGGAATTCACTTACTCTAAAATGTAAAACGGGTTACTTAATTGATGTAAACGATATGCTATGTGTATATACAGGATGTCCCACCTAACTCTGAGACCTCAAATATCTCAGAAATGAAACAAAATATGAAAATTCCAATTGGTCAGAAATGTTAGGGACGCACACAATGAGAAGGTAAGCAGAATCCATAAAGGCAAACAAATAGCACTTCCAACACCAAGTAGCATTTTTTAAATGGAACATGTATGCTTATTCCAGCAAAATGAAAACCAAAGTTACAATTAGTGATAACACACTTGGTTCCGCTTGTCTAAACACATTTACTAGTGGCCTATAGCCCTCAGAAATTTCATTGTTGAGCATTACAATCGGCATGGAAAATACACCCGCAAATCACCGGTAGCGTCGTCCGATGAATCCGTTTCACTTCAACAGACGTTCTAGGTGCCTTCCGTTTGCATCAGTCTGGTAACAAGAGAGTGTTGCACTGATTGCAGTGTTTCTACAGATATCACCGCACATGCCGCAGCAATACGATGTTGCATATCCTCTACTGTCCTTGGCGGTTCTTGATACACTTCATCTTTCACTGTGCCCCAGAGAAAGAAGCCTAATAGCGCCAAGTCTGGGGAGCAAGCTGGCCTTCGCACAGGACCTCGCCGTCCTATCCCCTATATGAGAACTTCGCATCCACAACGTTTCTGGAAACTTGTGCATAAATTGCGGGACATCCCTCGTGCTGGAACCACATTGATGAACACGTTTCCAATCCCACATCCTCCAAGAGCGTGTTGCAGAAATGATGCATATTTCATTACATGTGACCTTTAGAAACGTGAAAGTGTGTTATCACTAATTGTAGCTCTAGTTTTCATTTTACTAGGATCAGCATAATGTTCCATTTATAAAAAATGCAACTTGGAGTTGGAAGTGCAAGTGTTTACCTTTAGGGATTCTGCTTACCTTCACACTGTTTGAGCCCCTGACATATATACATTTCTGCCCAATTGGAATTTTCATATTTTGTTTCATTTTGGAGATATTTGAGGTCGCAGAGTTAGGTGGGAAACCCTGTATATATACATAAGACATACTATGTCATAGGTACGTTTTTGCCTAAACTTCCGGGATTAGCCATAAGCTTTTTTAGACGCTTTAAAGACTTGATATTTAAAGGGAGCTACTTATCTAAATTTATTTTAATATATATAATTGTCATTTAAAAAAGCTGCAGGATTGCAGTTTTATAAAAGTTTAAGCTTTACATTAATATGCGTTGTATTTTTCTTGTATATCTGTCATATATATTCAACATAAAGTACATATGTAAACTAAATTAAGTAACCCGCGGCGTTAATGCTTATTTCTGGGCCAGGGTATACCACTCGACCGCTGTCAACTGCAGGCGTCTCTACGCAACCCAACAGGTGCAATTCTGTAGTGTGGGACGTCTGGAGCACCCTCGTCCGGTATACGAGGCAACCAAAGATCACTACTTCAAAATCAAGTATGTAGCTCTTCAATTGTCCCGTTAGGAGTTTAATTAGGCTGAGGTAAGCTGGAGCAGGTCTCCCAGAAAGAGAAAATACCCACACCGATACCATTACCAGATTGCAAACCCGGGTCTCCTCTTCATAAATAGCACTGTTACCACCACTCTAAGGAGACGAAGGTACATGTTTTCTTAATTTATCTATGTTGCCATTTAAATAAAAAGGAATTGTAAGGTTTATTATTAGCAAAAGCCTCCATTTGTTACTTCATACAATCTTGTAAGGGTGCGACGTCAGAAGCACAGTTACAGAAGCCTTTGCTGCAGATATTAGTAATAAGGCCTATGTTGTCCCATTGTGAGGAACAAGTCTGATAATGCTCAGGCACGTAATCATCAGATCAAATGCTGCCATAGAAACTAATGAAGGAAGCTCCAGAAAACAGATTTAAAGCTTAATGAGAAAGTCACCCGCTACTGTGTATCAAGGGCACATTGCGGAAACGTCTTAATGAGATTGTAGAGCTGCTGATAGAATTAAGCCCTCCGTATCCTACGCAACTATTGTCTGTTGGTATCGCCATGGCAACGTAAAACACTCTGTATGTACCGCTCAGATATCTCTCCATTTGCTATTCAGTTGCTTTCACCACACATAAACTCCGGCAAAACGTGACGTGAATACAGGAGAAGCGCAAGCAAAATGGGATCATTCTTTTCGTTGTAATTTATTGTTATTATTATTATTATTATTATTATTATTATTATTATTATTATTATTATTATTATTATTATTATTATTATTATTATTATTATTATTATTATTATTATTATTATTATTATTATTATTATTATTATTATTATTATTATTATTATTATTATTATTATTATTATTATTATTATTATTATTATTATTATTATTATTATTATTATTATTATTATTATTATTATTATTATTATTGTTGTTGTTGTTGTTGTTGTTGTTGTTGTTGTTGTTGTTGTTGTTGTTTTATTGTTGTTGTTGTTTTATTGTTGTTGTTGTTTTATTGTTGTTGTTGTTTTATTGTTGTTATTGTTTTATTGTTGTTATTGTTATTATTATTATTGTTGTTATTGTTATTATTATTATTGTTGTTATTGTTATTATTATTGTTATTATTATTGTTATTATTATTGTTATTATTATTGTTATTATTGTTATTATTATTGTTATTATTATTGTTATTGTTATTGTTATTATTATAATTATTATTATTGTTATTATTATAATTATTATTATTGTTATTATTATAGTTATTATTATTATTTAATTATTATTTTATTATTAAGATTGTTATGAATGTTAGTATTATTAGTATTAGTAGTGGTAGTGGTAGTAGAAACTATAGTTAGTCAAGATAGAGTATTTACATTTGAAAGTTTATAATTAAATTAACAAAACTATAATAAACATCCCAAAATTGTGTTTCTTTTGTTTCACGCTTAGAAATCTTAAAGTAATTATGAGATTACTTATTACTCAAGTTTCTGCATCTACAAGCTGATTTGTGTATGATTAGCGTTATAACACCTTATTCTTCTTTCTTACTGCAAAACCTGACATAATAATTACGCCCTTAGCAATAAAATGCTGTGATTGTGAGTGTGAGTTAGTAATCAACCACATTCATGCCCGCCTCGATACCGTAGATCAGTGTTTTTCAAACTCTTCTGCCTCAAGGACCCCTTATCATCTAAGAACTTGTTCGCGGAGCCGTGTAGTTTGACAACTCAATTAATATAAACGAGTCGACTTTTGGTTGAGTGTTATAATTGAAACTGAAATAATTACTTTGTATAATTTAATATATTTTCTTGTATATTTAGTTTTAAATTTAATTAATAATAAATTTAAGAATTAAAGGTAAACTACATAAAATAAACTTGTGTATAAAATGTATTTTAAATAACAAATATGTATTCTTAAATTGTCTTTTTTAATTGTTTTTTCACTTTAAAGTAAATTGTATACAAGTTTGCCCAATTAGACTTTCATTTAACTTTAGCCTTACATCAGTAAAAGTTTGAAATACCACACTCTCTGGATTACCCAAGGATTAATAACTCAACGCACATGTCATAAAATGAATTTATTTTTCATGTAAAGAAACTATTTTTATACATATTAAAATTAATTCATAATGCTCTGAATCCAGCAGTTCATCATTTCAACAAGTTATCATTGGGTTCCTAAAAAAAATCAGTGTACGTGGCAAAGCATGAAACTTTGCTCCTTGGAATGCATTAATGTGAAAAATGCAACTTTTGGGGGGGGGGGGGGGTTCATGTTGGTCATTTTTACTCTTAAGTCCGTTGGCAAGTACATTGTTATGTCTGTTTCTCTTCTACGTGATTGCACCTCTCAGCTGTGTTACCTCGTTACGGCATAGCTATATAAAAATGTTTAGTAAAACAAATGTGATTCAACAAGGAGCAGATAAGTGACTCAGTAAATTCAATTCTACGATTTGTATAGTTTTAATTCAACATTATAACTTGACTTGAGAGACCCCCTCGCGGAACCCCTGTCATCCCCCCGTGGACCCCACTTTGAGAAACACTGGCGTAGATGGTAGTGCATATGCCTCACGTTCAAGAGGTCCCGAGTTGGAATCTCGGCCCGGTGAGTTGCCTGGATGAGGTGTTTTTCCCCCTTCCTTTGGGAGATTCCCTAATTGTGAAAAGCGAATGTCGGATAACTAAGTCTCATTTGAGCATTATTTCACCCATTTCATTCATCGTAAGTTATGGCAACATTGGAGGACATAAATTAAAAAAAAAAAAGACATTCATATGTTCTACAAGTCTTTCATGGTCTCGTAATTATGTCTGCTAACATAGTATGATAGTGTCTCATCCTTCAAGATGTTACTTTTTTATAGTACAAATTCCTATAGTCTCACTCAGTCTACACAGAATGATCATGTTGCAAAAGCATATGGAAATGAAGTGTGTGTGTGTGTGTGTGTGTGTGTGTGTGTGTGTGTGTGTGTGCGCGTGTGCGTGCGCGTGTGTTAGAGAGAGGGAGAGGGAGCAAGGGAACACTTTATCGAAGCGTTTTAAGCTGCTAATTGGTAGAGGAATATACATGGGCTGTTTACAGAGGCGGCTATTACACGATAAAAAGAAGAACAATCCACCCAATCAACGGGCTAAGAGCGTTCCGTTACAGTATCTTATCTCCATCTTTCTCCCTCCCGTGTGCTTACAACAGGGATCATTGTTATTTGAGACAGATTATGCAAGATATTTTGTACGTCCACTCATTTTTATATCAAAATGTAGTCTAATGATTCACATTCTAGAATATAAACAAGTGGTCGCCTTGGACATGTGTAAATGAAACATGCTAGTAACTGCAATAAAATAGAAGAAATGAAGCTCAAACCAGATTTGATTCCCTTGTTTTACAGTGCTTTTGCTACAATAGCCAACCACTTCCGTTTACTACCAGTTCACCAGTCAGTTTAGTTACTCTTCTGAGCATAACTTTCATAGGTGATGAAACGACAAGTTTCAACAATTTTAATAATTTAATACCAATTCAAAATCCGAACAATATATTTTACTACATACCTGGTTTTTCTCTGGTTCATTCAGTGTTAGTCATTCTCTACAAGTTTGGGAATATCGTTATGTCAACTACCTAACAAGGACAACGAAAATTAGTCATCTTAAGGGTTTACGGTGTGAGGCAAAGAAAATTAGGAGTTGCTTCAAGAAGTGCTCTGAGTATTTACATTTTAATAAAATCTATAAAAACACAATCTTCTTTTGATTTCAATACATACGTCGTTGTTACCTGTGTTTTGGAAGAAGACAGGTGGGATATTGTGGAAGGTCAACAATGATTGTGGTAATTATGCTCATTTTAAACCCCCCGGCTGCGTATTTGTTACTGATCAGTAAAGTTTAGCAATATTTGGATATTGACCAATCACGGTCGTTTATCTTATACTACGCTTGAAAGGGTGCGATTTCTTTGGATAAAACATCAGGGCGTTGCTGAACCACGACTGTATCAGTGCTTAATAGGACATCGCATTTATGATATTCAGCAGAACTGAGGGAATTACCTCAACACCCACTTCGATCTAATCCACATTATCTTCGTTACGAAATTCCATAAATTTCCTTCAACTATAATATTTGAAAATTATGTTTCTAATTAGGCACATTCCAAGAGAGTCAACTAATTAAAATCTATTTTGTGTTCTTATTTTTGTACGTCTTGCCGTCTTCCATTGCCTATGAGCAACTGTTAGCATATGTGTAGTTTCCAGGTTCGTAGATACGAACCCGAAGGAGGGCGATAGATTTTTCAGGGTAAAAATCCTTAGCAAAGCTTCCACGGCGGTCCTAATCCTAGATTTACGACACACAAAAGAGCCTCAAACCTGTTAAGAGGCATCTGAGCAGAATAAGATAGGAAGCTAAGTGTCCATAAGACCTGAAGCTTTCCTGGTGACGAATATGTTAAGTTCTTCTCGGGAAATAAGCCAGATGAAAAGACGATTAGAAATCAACGTTTCGGGGGCGTACGTCGTCCCATCATAAGATATTTTAATAAATGTTATAACCACACCAGATGTATATAACACAAATATAAACAACGACAAAACACTATCAATACTCGCATCACTAAAGATACAGAAAACAGTACATTACTGAAAACAGTCTTTTGTTCAGTGATGCGAGTATTGATAGTGTTTTGTCTTTGTTTAGACTTGTGTTATACCCACACAGCTCGGAGGTCGTTGAAGGCGGAAACCGCGTTCAACTACTGCCATACCGGGGCATTGTCTCTTACTTGCATATCGTATGATTCTTTAAAAACAGTGGTGGCACTTTTAACTCTAGTATGTATATATAGATTCTTTTAATTCCTTTTTTTATTTTTATGGTGGTCCTAATACAAGCTTAGGACCCTTGTAGCTTTCTCCCGGGTCAGTATCATACTCTCCAAGTCCAGGCATAAGTTGGTTAAAGCTAGAGGATAATTTGTCGTAAAATCCATGTGACAGGTGTAGTATGTATTCAGTGAGTTTTGGGAACGATTGATCAGAACGTATATTGTTGTCTGGTATATACCATTCAGCGGATGTTGCTTTACGAAGATATCTGTTTTGTAATTTCTGCAGTTTGTAAAGATTAGTTTTAACTGCCATTCCCCTTATTTGGCAGGCATTGGTCAATGCGGCTCTCAGTTCTTGTTTATAAAGAAGAAGTTTGTTGCTTAGCGACATTGATGATTTAATATTACATCCAGTGATACATTTGTTGCTATAAGGTTAACTATTTTCTCATTTCCAATATTGGTAGAGTTGGTTCCTAATATTCTGAATAATCTTGAACTGTATATGCAAAGGCTAATTTTTCTGTGGAGGAGTTATCTGCAGAAACTTCGTGTCACTTCTTTAGAACTGTGTGAACCTGAATATTTTTTTAAAATTTGAATTTTAGTTTCCATTGTTTTCTGTCTCGTTTTCCATCTCCCTTTCTCCCCCCCCCCTTCTCTCCCTAAAAATACTTTACATTGTATTAGTTTTATTCTGGGAGCTTCAAAACACAATTTTCCGACGAAAGCTTAACATTTGTGTAAATGACAAGAGTCACGCAGTGCTCCAAGTTCCTTTTAAATCATTTTAGCTGAAGGCACAAAGTATCAGCGAAAGTTAGCTCTGAGAGAGAACTAATAACATTATCTACAAAAGGGTTGATGAATTTGGGATAGAAGTTTGAACAACACAAGCAGAAACTATTGGTGTTGATAGAAGTGGAATCAGGGTCACGTAATGCATCACAACAAGGAAATATCAGGTGCGATTCCTCTCACACAGGAGACTGGCTGTAGCAAGGGATCCGGTAAACAACTTTAGTAACTTGGTAGGGGGTGGGAAGTTGCAACCACGAGCTCTTAACAGTTGTGGTTATAATGAAGGATTTTCCAGCAAACTTCACGTGAAGCTGCAGTAACGTAGCACGAAGGGAAATTAAATAGGATCTGCATGAAATTTATAGCCCTGGGGTGTTGCTCGAGTAGGTGCCTACATCTTCAAAGGATAATTCTTTGTACCTGGTAACTCACTCCTGAGTATACGATGTGCCATCTTACATGAATTACTTATATTTTTCCAGAATTTTCAACGTATAAATCACATATTTATCTATTGAACATTATTTTATACATAAGCATTGTGAATAGATATAAACACCAATAAATCTGTCCCAGGAGTTTTCTTTTACCAAAAAGGACAAGCCAATTGATAACTGAATTTTCGTAACTATCTAAGAAGAACTGATCGGAAATAATCAATGATACAGCAAATATAATATGAGATACTGCAGTGTTTTAAAATTCTATTGCTTAAGCCTGCTAGAGTATTACAGTATTTTTTTTTTCAAAAAAGTTTGCATGCAACATAAAATTTTAGATTTTGGTTGTACATAAATGCGAATCACATTAAATGAAGCTTTTACAACGCCAAAGAATCAAAATCGTTTTCTTACTGTTCTTTTTGTTCTCATTACTTTCTTACAATTGTGAAGCAGTGAAAAAATATGGTGCCTTTAGGTGTAATTCAGGAATTGCGCAAATGGGTGATTCATTAGATTCATATGTATGTTAGAACTAACTTCAATAAATTAACTAAGGAGAGAGAGGAACGCGTTATGAAGTGCTGCAGAAAACCGTCTGGTAGCTAGTCGGTATCAGATCACATCCTTGCGAGTTGCATTCAAATTATAACGCAGGACAGGGATCAAATAGAAATTTCTGTTTTTTTTAATGCACGTGTACTCTTTGTGAATGAGTGACAGAGATTGCAGCACCATGCTGAGTTAGGCATGTGATGATGCT
This sequence comes from Mantis religiosa, assembly GCA_030765055.1. Lineage (NCBI taxonomy): Eukaryota > Metazoa > Arthropoda > Insecta > Mantodea > Mantidae > Mantis > Mantis religiosa. The sequence continues at coordinate 125,760,593 of CM060953.1, read as the reverse complement.
ACCATGGATGTGTCTAATGTGTGTTCCTGTGTGCCACAGTTCAATGAAGGCAGGCAGAACATCGTGTGATTACAAACCAGTCATGGCCTCGCACCAGCCGGTCTGACGATATGATCCAGCGAGTGGAGAACGCTGTTTTGGAGGATCGCCGATTGAGCATTTTCAGTTCTTCATACAGGATTGTGTGCACAGATCCCACGGAAATGCCAATTTTGGTGCCGATGTCTGCAACTGTCTTGGTTTGTTGTTCCCGATGATCTGCCTTCATTGAACTGTCGCACCCAGGTACGCACATTAGACACATCCATGGTACCATCATTTACATGCCTCTCTCAACTGGCGATGAATTTCAATAGATGTCACACCACGAAAATGAAGAAAACGAATGACTACACGCCGTACTTCCAATGAAAACGTCGCCATCTTAAGTATCAAAACCAGTTCTTACTCTCGTCGCTGCCACTAGAATTCTATGCACTGTACGGTGCTGCCATCTCTGTCACTCATTCACAAAGCGTCCACGTGTATTTTAAAAACGGAGGGGGTTGTTTGTGTTTGCTACCTTTATTTCAAGGTAAGAGGGTTCCAGCTAACGTGAACAGTTGCGGTTCAGCAACGCCCTAATGTTTTATCCAATAAAATCAAAGCAGAAGTTCCTATCTGGTCCCAGTCCTGAAAAAAATTAGGTGTTATAACTTGAGCGCACCTCTAGTAAGATCGGCGTGTACAGTGCTGTACACTGATACAGGAGGGTCCCATGATGTTCAAACTGACGGTGCACATACCTTATCGCAAGCCTACCCAAATAATTGTGGATCTAAAATTAGATCTGAATAAGTTATTATGTAACTTAGATTGATTTCAACACTTTCTGTGCTATTTTCAGTTTTCAAATACATTTCCTCACAGTAAGCTATCAGATATATTATGTTATGCATATTGGGAAAAAAACCAAAAAAACATGTTTACTTATGAATGCATTGCAAGCAGAACTGAGTCCACATGTAGTTTAAATAAGAGATGCTACAGTTTTGAAAGAAATAAGTATTGCAGATTACCAAGGAAGTCAAATAAACCTCTTCAGCAGTTTAAGAATTTAAGAAAAACTCTTATTATTTATTTTGAATGGTATGCACTGCACTACACGATGTTACCTGGTGTTTCATAGTTCCTAGGTCGGCTGAAACAATCGAGAATTACCACTTCTATATTACCTCTGCTTTAGTACACAAGGGTCAAGGTCAAGGTGATCACTGCGGTTCATAGCGCTTTGAGTCGCTGCAAAATAAATACTTGAATTTTCATTATACTATACACATTACATATAATTTTCGAGATCAATTGGACAGTTGTTTGTTTTAGGAAAGAGGAATTTACAAAGGATGAAACTGGATATGCTTTAGTCCTTGCATAGAGAAAAACTACAAAAGTGTCATTTGTAGATTCGAAAATAGCATTTGAAATATGAATAAGCATACCTATGGATATTTTAAAAACAAAATGTTTCAAGGGAGAGAGAGAGAGACAGAGAGCTAGAGATAGTTAGAAAATATATAATTCTATGTAATTTCACATGCGTGATTGGTGAGTGCTGTAACTTATATTAATATGAGAATATTTTATTTGGGACACTCGAGATTTATTTGGAACTAAATTTTACAATTGGGTACCTACTTAACTTTGTTAAATTGTTTAAATATCAGGAACTTATTCCTGTTTCATATGGCAAATCCCGTGGAAATCACAATGACATCAGCTTCCCCTGGTGTATGTGCAGAGTTGCACAGAGCAACGGGAGCTTTGCCTCTGCTCACGTCATAGAGGATGTTCTGGAACAATGCAAATGCGCTCTGCTGATTGGCTGCTTGAATTCAAATTAGGGCAATGGCAGGATATATTTTCTATTACCGTCGCCATGTTGCAAATATCTTACGGAAATGCTTCAAACTGTATGTACCTATAACTGGACGCCAGCGTCGACTCGGGGGTTTCTTCTCTGTTTGACTCGTGATTGTGGCCGACACCTTCGGCGTAGCGTCTTGGACTCGGCCACTCTCTCATTCATTCGTGACAAATCTTCCGAGATAAATTACTATCCCACTCAGTCATAATAATGCCAGTATTTAGCTTACGAAGCCCCTCCTTTTTGTAAACCATGCACCCTCACATTGGGACTCTGTAAACATTTTTGTTATATTCTTATTGTTAAGCCAAGCGTTTGTTATCACTAGGACCCGGAAGTTGTTGACCTAAAAATTCTCTATAAATACCCTTAAAATATAGAAAAATGTACATAAAATCTAAAAAATGACCTAAAAAAGTTAAAAATTTCTTTCATAATAAATGAATACGTGTCACAGACAAATAAAAAAGAAACGGTTCGAATAACCACGTTCTAAAATTAATCTCCTTAGTAGATAATGCAGCTACTATACCCATTAACCAAAACATACCTTACTTAGCGTTGCAGTATGCCACCATGCTAATATTGAAGTTATCAAAAGTAAAGGAAAGGCGGTTGTCAGCTAAAACTGTTTTATATAACATTTTTGCAGGTAACTTTTATGCAAATTTGATTCATCTGGAATTGTATGACCAATGTGCCATTCAAGAAATCTAGTAATTTGAAATAACTTCTTTTTCCTAGCGGAACATTGGCATTAACAAACACTTCACATAATTCTTCATAAAAGGAAGATAACTTGTCTGTTGACGTCGAAGCCGTTTCTTTTAACTGTAACTGAGACGCTTGTCTTTTTCCCCATTTTGAAAAGCTCGCAAGTGTTCTTCTTCTTCTTCTTCTTCTTCTTCTTCTTCTTCTTCTTCTTCTTCTTCTTCTTCTTCTTCTTCTTCTTCTTCTTCTTTACCTTATCCCTAGTATACCACTTATAGGGAATTCTTATTGCGTTATCCCTTAAGGTCGGGTCTGAGGAACCGAAGCCTTGGATCTGATAGAGAACCAAGATAGGTGATCAGTCTGATGCCTGGTGTGAAAGTAAGAAAAATGGATGATAGTATGAGCGCGAGATGAATTATAGGAAAAGGATGATGGAGCAATTGGTGGAATGAATGGCAAAATCAGGGGAAACCGGAGATCCCGGAGAAAACCCGCCCCAGAGCCATGTTGTCCACCAGAAATCTCAGTTTGCGGTCGCCTGGGATTGAATCCGGCACCGCTCAACCATGGCACGGCCCCCATAATACGGTTATAAATTCAAAGAAAAATTCCATCAAAAATGGAATTGATGTATAACTTCATTAGCTGTTTCGGCTATTTATGAGCTTATTAATTAAAGAATAAGTTATGTTCAGCGCTACGTTAGTGAAGTTGGACTAAGAAATGCAATCAACTTTAAAAGTTAACATAAACGTCTGGAATAAAATAAGAAAAATATTGTCACCCTGGCGGTAGACTCGCGAAGCCGATAAAAAATGATGACCGGTAGTGACAGACAGTTGAATGTAGTTGTTGCAAAAGAAACAGTTTTCAGTTTAGCTAGAAAAAGGTAATGGTGAACAGTGTATTTCGAGGAGAATAAAGTGTAGTAATTGTGTTTTGTAACCTCGTTTTATTATTTCACGAACCCACAAAGTCACAATTGATGTCAGAAGTACGACGACATGGAGGCTGCATTGGAAACGATTTTGGAGAAGATGACGGAAATGAAACCAGCAAATGACAACTTCGCTGCGGAAACAGAAGTGGCGAATAACCTGGCCGCGGAAATGAAGGAAATGAAGACGGCAAATAACAGCCTGGCCGCGAAGCTGGAGACTACAAACAACAACTTGGCCACGACAATGACCGCAAAGATGGACGAACTGACCACGGAAATGAAGGAGGCGAACGAGGTCCTCGCCGCCAAATTTGAGAAACAGTTGGCCGGCGTGAGGGATAACGTGACGGAGCTGGGCAAGCGGATGGGCCAAGTGGACGAGCGCGTCGAGGACCTGGCGAACCGCTTCAGTGATCTAGAGGAAAAGGCCGACAATAACGCCAAGTCCCTGAACGCCATGGTTGAAGACGTCGAAGACCTCGCGAACCGCGTAAACAACCTGGAGGGAAAGGCCGACAGCAGCGTCAAGTCCCTGAACGCCATGGTGGAGGACGTCGTCGGCAGGAAGCTGAAGGACTTGAAGGCCGACGCGCCGGGGCGCGACACAACATCTGCGCGCGTCAAACCTCCCAAGTATGACGGCGCGTCAACGTTTGAAGTCTTCTGCCGCCAGTTCGACACAGTGGCCAGGCACAACAGATGGTCACCCGGAGGAGGAGGCCACATAGTTAATAGCCAGCCTCCAGGGACGGGCCGCGGAAGTCCTAAACGCGGTGCAGACAACGGCGGCGCCCAAGGACATTTATAAGGCCCTGGAGAATCGTTTCGGGAACCACCGCTTAGCCTCAGCGTACCGCAGCCAACTAAAGGCAAGGTCACAGCAGCCGGGGGAGACGCTGCAGGAGTTCGCCATAGCGATTGAGCAGCTAGCTAGCAAGGCCTTGGTTGACCTGCCACTGGAGTTCGTATCCCGGGAAGCCGTCTACAACTTTGTCGACGGGGTACGGGACACGGAGATTCGTCAGCGCCTAATGCTCGGCGATTATAAAACCATCCACGAGGCGCTGACAGCGGCATTAAGGTTGGAGGCGGCCAAGGTAGCATCTATCCCGACGTCGAGAACGAGGAGTGTCCGCTACGCCGTAGACAGAAGACCAGCTGAGGGACGCCGGCGAACACCTAGTGACCTGTGTTGGGGGTGTGGACAGCCGGACACCTGCAGAGAGACTGCCCACATCAGGAAGGGCAGCGGGAAGAACGAGTAAGGCCCGGCCTGTAAAGGGGTACGTTGGCGCCATTACCACCATTCCCTCGAGTGACAATCCGCGCCGTCAGCCGGCGGATGGATGACAACCTCATCGCGGAAGGCTGGGTAAGAGGGAAGCCGTGCCGCGTGTTGGTGGACACCGGGGCGGCCGTGACCATCATCAGACCTGACGTGGCGAAGGGTATGCCGACGAGGAAGCCGAGCCGACCATACGAGCTTGTGACGGCATCGGGCGACACCATGCCTGTGGAGAAGGAGGCCCTACTGGAGCTGAACTTGGGACGGAGTGCCGTGCGTCTGTGGGTGTTCGTCGCGAAGGTGGCTGAGGAGGTGATTCTGGGACTGGATGCCCTCAGGAGCCAAGAGGCGACGGTCGACGTCGGCAGGAAGGTCCTGAGGTTCAACGGAGAGGAGGTTATACTACGTCAACCAGAAGAGCGCCTTGGAATTGGCAGGGTCGTCTTCAGCGAAGACGTGGTTGTCCCCGCAACGAGCGAAGTGATAGTGACGGCGCGACCGGAAGGCCAGACAGCAGGTGGGGTCCAGAGGCAGCAGGAGTACGACTTCACCTCGGAACATCGCAGAGGGAAGAGTCACGGTAACGCGGACGCTATGTCCCGAAGACCCTGTCCAGAAGATTGCGGCCAATGCACAAGAGTGGAGGGGAAAGAGCGTGCCGCAGCAGTTCGAGTAGTCACGGCAGTGCCTGCGGATGGCTGGGATAGCGCAGGCCTGAGAAGGGAGCAGCTGGCGGACGCAGACTTGGGGCCACTCTTGAGGGATGTGGAGAATCTGGTGGACCACCTCCACGACATGCATGAGATGGCTCGCCAGAACATCCAGAAGGCGAGCGAGCGCATGAAAACCCGATACGACAGGCAAGCCAACAGCCAAGGGTTCCAGCAAGGTGACCTGGTCTGGTTGTACCGCCTGACCCGGACCAAGGGACGCTGCCCGAAGCTTCAGCAGTCATGGCAAGGACCGTACCGTGTGGTGAAGAGGATTAACGACGTGGTCTACTGCATCCAGAAGGTGCCCCGAGGGAAGATGTTAGTGGTACACCTGGATCGCCTGGCCCGCTACAAAGGCGCTGTTCGGGACGACCAGCCTTGAGGAGGGAGCAGTGTCACCCTGGCGGTAAACTCGCGAAGCCGATGAAAAATGATGACCGGTAGCGACAGACAGTTGAATGTAGTTGTTGCAAAATAAACAGTTTTCAGGTTAGCTAGAAAAATGTAATGGTGAACAGTGTATTTCGAGGAGAATAAAGTGTAGTAATTGTGTTTTGTAACCTCGTTTTATTATTTCACGAACCCACAAAGTCACAATATGTAAGATTTAAAACTTTCACGGCGAGCGGTTTTACCGAATGATTTTCGGCAATTCCAAGCACCATGGTGTTCTTCAGGAACGGAATGAAAAGGCAAAGGTTGGCCAGCGATCTTCTTTCAGTTCCTGAAGAAGGTCATGTACCTTAGAATTGCCGAAAGCTCGACTTTAGTTGCTCGTACCTTGACAAGGCTGATCACTCGTGAAGTTTTAATTAAGAAAGAAAAGTTGCATTTCACGGTTTAAGAGTTTTGGCAAATGTACTTTTAATGAGCAAGGATAACTGGGTGCAAAGTTTTGCTGAGGTCAGTGCCACCAATAACCGTCATTGGTTTTCCTAAGCCAAATAATGGCCTTCTCTATAGGAGACAGCAATATACCATAAACAGCAACCAGTAAGTCTGATATCTAATATCAAAAACTCTTTTTCAAAAATTCTCAAATGGCGGTTGACAAAAGTGCTGACGAAAACCAACCATCAGAACAGACCGGCTTCCGTTCTGTCTATAGCATAGCAGACCATCTTCAAACAGGTAACCAACTGAACGAGAAAGGCAAAGAAATTCCGACTAACAGTTTACCATGCTTTTATGGACTATAAAAAGCCTTTGACTCAATAGAACAAAACAGCATAAGAGGAGTCAAGGAGTCGAAAGCAAGTACATCCGAATTCTTAACCAAATCTACAGAGAACGCCTCGCCAAAGTAACAACAGAGGTCTCTATTGTATTTATTTTATCCTTTGGAACATAATACATATGTTACAGGACACGTCAGTTCAAAATACAAAGATAAATATAAAAAGTTACATAAAACTAAAAACTGTAACAGATACAAGATCCAACAAAATAAATATTGCCAATAGATTGTTGGTTAGAATTTCTGACATAGTCAATTTTTCATCATTAATACTACTTGTACATAGTCAATTCTACAACATTAGAATCTAATTTAGAGAGTCAATTACAGCATTAGAAACTAATTCTACACGTGATCTCTTAATCAGCTTAATGAATTTATCACTTTCAAGTATAATTAAAGCTGCAATGTCATAATTCCTTTAAGTTATATAAACATTTATTTATGAGGAAAGCCTTCCATTTAAACTACTGTTTTGAGATACTAGCTATTGATTTAATATCAGATGGCAGTTTATTGTGAAGCTTAATTCCTAGTATATGTACATCCTTTTGAGAGACAGTTTTAAGGTGGAAGTTCACCCATTCCGACTAGAGATAGGAGAACGGCAAGGTGACCTAATCTCCTCCAAAATTTTCTCGTAGGCATGGAAAACATTCTGGCCCATAAAGTTCAACCTTTTGGACATTCCCTAAGCAGTTGTCTCGGAATAGAAGTCCTCGAATTCTCTATATGGATACCGAGCCCTAATATACGGTTGCCAAACCTGGGACCTCATAGGCAAACATAGAAAAGCCATACAGGTATGCAAGAAGCACATGCTTCGGTAAATCTTCAACATATTCCTCAAAGACAATGCTTCCAAGGAGTCCTTCTTAAAAGATCAGCGTCAAACTTCATTACAAACCCAGTTGACAGGATTAAATGACATGGGATGGTCATCTGGCCAAACTTCACGACGACAGATAGACGCAGCACACTACGATGTGGGGCCCATACATAGGTAAAAGACACAGAGGTAGGCCAAAGCTCAGGCAGCCACTGGACTACCATTGCCAGGAATTCGTGGCGAAATCAGTCAGAAATCGTCCAAATCTTGAAAATTGTCGTGCAGTGAATGGGTACAGTAAACAAATGATGTTTGACAGGATCACAATTATAGACATGTCACACTAACGAAACAAATAAACACTCTACAGGTCATAGTTTACCGCATGAGGAACACTTAATGAGCTCCCCTCTGGTAGGGAGCCCTTGATTAATGGGATATCTCAGGCTTATCCATTCATTTGTTCATTCGTATACGCATACTCTTAACAGGAGTTCTTGGTTACCTGTTTAACAATTTCCTCTAGAACATCAGGGAATGTCTTATATTAGAAAACATCTCCAAGGCCGGTTATTATATATAATATATATAATATAATAATACACAATATATTATATATGAAGTATGTATTTATCAACAATGTCATTCACTACTCCTTTCTCTTATAACGCGATGATAATTCTATTTGCCAGGAATGTGTTTTCAACTTCATAATTAGAAACGACTGTGGAACCAAGTGGTGGAAGAATAGGAGTGGTAGCATTTGCTTCTTGGGCGGAAAGCGAAGTGGTTAACCTGGAAGTTCAAAGCTACAACATTGTCACTGGCTTGTACCGGTACTTGATTTGATGCAGAGTGTGTTCATTTTCAAGTAATCTAAATCTTGTATCAAGTAATTCATGCTGTCATCACTATAAATAAAATACAAACCAGCTGCCTCTTGCATTTCAAGGAAGAATGCAGTCCTTAAAGTAGAAAAATCGGAGAGGTTAAAATATAGCACATTGTTGAAACCATAGACGTGAAAAGCAGAAAGAGAAAATGTGGAAGTGGAAAAATCAGTGAAGGGAAAAATGATTCGTAGCAATATCCTTTCTTAAGTGCCAGTTTGCTCCTTGGACTCAAGTATATTCCATATGTAGCAGTCTGTAGGTTTCAAATGCAATGAATTCCCTCCTGGTTGTTCGTTGGTGATAAAATTCAGAACGTTTTCTTCTCCATTGACGATGAGGGTCATAGAGTGCCTCTAACCTGAGACCAGCCTTCTGAGAATAATGTTCTATCTTGAATTGAAAAGCAACTGTTAGCAATAAGATTTGACAAATTTTGGTCATAATGCACTTCCATCTGCGCAGCGCGCAATTCGCAGTTGTCATGAATTAACTGCACTTGTGCTTCGAGAATATTGCATTCTCCTGTAAGCTTCATAAATTTCTTAATTAATTCAACATAATTGCTAATAAAGAACTTAATAACATACTGTCAGCAGTGTATTATATATACGAAGAATATGTACATATAAGAACAAATTTTTTTAAAACACGATCGGACATCTTAAACGGGGTCGTAACGAGAGCTGTGTAGCCGGAACTGAGTATCGTGTGCGTGCAGCTGTTAAGGCTTATGTTTGTGGTCAACGGTCTTCGAAGATTGTATTTGTGTATGTTACGCAATTCTATTACTGTAAGGTTTGACCAAAGTGTGTTTCTTCGGAAATAAAGAACATCTTGAATTCCTGCAAGTTGGACTTGTAATTCTACGAACCCACAGAGTCACATGGTCGCAGAGTCATAACTCTATACAAAGTGTGAGAGAAAATATTTTCTTGTAACGAAACTATTTTAATTATATTAACCGCAACTCTGTAGGAGTATATTTAACTTCGAATTTTATAGGAATTCACATCAATTCAATTCAATTTATGCCAGAGGATCTACTCCTATTAGTCCTGGACCCGTAGGAACAAGGACCTGACCAGAGAGTTACCGAGCTGTCCCGAAAGGGCGCCCGGCGCCTCCATGGGGCTTTCCATAGGGCAAGACCTAGAGATTAACAAGGCCCCACCCCATCTGGTCCTATGGACTCAACACGGGATGGAAGTGGATACGCCACTTACGCACGCCAACACCAAAATGGGAAGGCTACCGATATGACCTCGGTGGGGCCGCCTGGTGATCTAGCACACCTTCTACTAGCTATGCTGGCTAGTACGCGGGAATATTAATGGCTTCCCTCAATCCCGTCGGGAGATGTACCCGATCTCCCACGGAAATGTTCGGCCCAAGGTTCCTCTAGTAACGTCAGAGGTACCACGAGTGCTAGGGGTCCGCAGCGCCCGCACCACGGTAGCTAAAGGGGACGGATCCCCTCCCCTAGGGGGAGGAATTCACATATCAGTTTGTAGCAATTCACATATCTAAATTCTACAGACCCCGACTTTGTAGAAATTCCCATTCCATGAGAGGAATATGGTCTTGTGCCAGCCTGTAGAACACTTTGTTAAAGTAAATGTTGCCATGATTTAGTAAGTAGCCCTCGTGTCAGGAAATGAAACTGATTCCAACTGTTGTAATATCCTCAATATCTGCATGTTCTTTAAGCAGAAGTGACTCTCTCTATTATTATGATGAACAATACTGGATTTATTTACATCTTTGTCACACAAATGTTATCGCATGGGAATAATCCTTCTCCAGCGGCAAGGTCTTGTCACTGTAATACAAAGGCTTTGTGATAGGCCGCCTATGGCAGACATTTCTTGCGGAAATTGTTAGAGCAGGTTCTAGGTCAACTGCACGCGGCGCGACAATCAGGCCATGCAAATGGTGGGACGAAGATAAACTTGAAATTAACGCTGGGGTTTGCAGACGCTATCTCTTTCTCGCCGGTGTTCGTTGATTGGCCCGCTTTACAAGATTAAGTTGGCGTGAACAGCACCTCCGCAATCTGCGCTCGGGAGATAACGTTCCTCTAGAGCTCGAGATAATCTTACTGCCATATTTGAGGCAAAACATAGACCCCTTCTTGGCGGCTTGGTCAAACGGCGGTACAGACATCATTTTATTAGAATAAACAGCATGTTTCCGTCCTTACACTTCATCTAGTTTAGAAAGAAAGGGGAAAGAAAGAAGAATAAGGTTTCAGTGGCATGCGAAAGCTAATGAAGTTGCATCCCAAGTAGAAGAGAGGCGGCAAGTATACATTGTACATGCGCAAGAATGAAAAGTACTGTCTACATTGAAGTAGTATTTAAATATTATTTGGACATTTACAAATTACGTTATCTTAAACTATAAATTATAAATGCTTCATTATACACTGCACTCAGAAAATAAATTCGGATGAACTTGCACAACATAGTGGCCGTACCGGTCTTACTATACGATTCCGAAGCACTAACTACAGCTGTGGGCTACCGAAATGAAATCGCTAAGTTTAGTAAAATGGTTACTCTTCAAATAATATTCTTAAAACTAATTTTAAAATTTTAATTTTGAAACTCATTCTTGCGCAAAGATGGCAATTTGCGAGCTAAACATTTCATGCCTTACGTTAAGTGTGCTCGCAAATGAAAATACTCTGAAAAAACTGAATGACCACGGACTCGCGACCGTGCGAAGAGGGTTATAAATAAAGGATGTATAAAGGAAGTAAAATCAAATCACAATCATTTTTCATATTTTTTTCTTGCTGATTAATTGCATTATTATACTTAATAAAAAACAAGTTCATACATATCTTATAACTTAATTATATCACATTCATACCTTATTTGCACATTTTTTGAATATTCGGAAATGTTTGGTTACGTATACATTTTACACATCTAATTACATATTCGTACATATACTCATTACTCCATATTTTATTGCTCGTTCGTACATATTTTCATACATATTTTATTACATATCATATTCATTTCAAATGCGTTGTCACAATTGATACAGATATTAAAACATTTTCTTGACCCTCGGTTGGTCCTTCAGTTTGTGGAAAAA
>CM060953.1:125681474-125743974 GCA_030765055.1 Mantis religiosa | reverse complement strand
GCAATCCTAGCGAGGTAATCAGCTCTTTCATTCCCCTGTAGACCTGCGTGACCTTTGACCCAGTGAAGAGTGCCTTGTTTAGGGTGATGATCTTTTCTCTGAGCTGAACGGCCAAGGGGTGGGTTGTTTTTCTGTGTGTAATGGCGAGGATAGCGGCCAACATGTATGGCGACAGTTGTGCTACCGGTTTTCTGTTCTATCCGCTCCACGGCTGCTTTAATACCTAGAAGTTCAGCCTGGAATACTGAGTTTACTAGGTCTAATCTTTTAAGTCCTATCTCTTTGGAGTTTTCTATAACCACCATTCCTGCACCAACATGGTTTATTGTCTTGGAGCCAACTGTGAAAATAAGAATTTGAGCTGTCGCTAATTCTCCTGAAGTATTTATATGGGTATGGTTATCTTTGGGATGAATACCTTTGGATCTGGTTGTCATTTCCATTCGTTTCAGCATCGGGATTACTGCATTAGTGGAGTGTCCTTTCGATATAGCTTTAATGTTATGTAAGAGGATAGCTGATTCGATGGGCGTAACACCTGCGATTGCCTGCAAGGCGTTGTTTGATACAGTTCTGTATGCTTTTGTATCGAAAATCAAGAAGGATCTTTGGATTTGGCGTAATTTCAGTGTGGCCCTTTGGGATTTAGACGTACTCCAGACTTCCGCAGCATACATTATTGCAGGAAGAATGGCGTGGTTATAAATAGTCATTAGATGAGGGTAGGGCATTCCCCATGTACTTTTTGAAGCATCTCAGTAGGCTGTTGCGTATATGTATTACTTTGTTTTCCAGGTAAAGAATGTGAGGGTACCAGTAAATTTTGTTGTCAATCATTACTACCAAGTATTTCAGCTTCTTCACTACATTTATCCGACGTCCTGTAATTGTAGGATGACTGATGTATTCTTCCTTCTTCCTCACGTACATTGGCATCAATGCAGATCTGTCGTTGGCAATTTCCAGCTTGTTTTTCCTGCACCAATCTTGCGTGACTTGGAGAGCTAGCTGGAGGGTGGAGAGAATGATATGAGTGTGCGAAGAACCTCTGAACATGAGCATAATATCGTCGGCGTATACAACCGTCTCCATTTCAGGTACATCTGCCAGTGGTTTTATTAGGCTGCTGACTAGGACATTCCATAAGGTGGGACCAGCGACGGATCCCTGTGTACAACCTTCGGTTACTGCAGTTGAGATGGCTGTATTGGCTAATTTGAGCAAGGCGGTTCGATTTAGTAGAAAATCTCTAAATCATAAGTATTGGAGGGACACTTTAGTTCTCGTAGGCGACCTAGGATACTAAGATGCCAGGCGTTGTCAAAAGCTCCGACGATATCCAGCGTAAGTAGACAACATTTCAGTCCAAGCCGTTTGCTCTAGTGGACAAAATCTGAGACTGCTTTTATGGCGTCCGTAGTAGATTTTCCTGCTGTGAAACCATATTGTTGTAAGGGTAATTGATTGATAGATTGAAGAAAACAACTTAATCTTTCCACAGCCAATTTTTTCAGGCATTTTCCTGGGATTGACAGCAGGCTGATTCCTCTATATCCTGTTACCGATTTCAGCTTACTCTTGTTTGTTTTGGGAATTGCAATAACTCTTGCATTTTTCCATACTGTGGGAAAGCAACCTAGACTTAGACGCTTATTAAACATTGTTTTCCAGAAGTTGGGAAGCACCTTGTAAATACTTTTAACGATGGCGCCGTCAAAACCATCGGGGCTAGGACATTTTTTCTCATTGAGTTTCATTACAAGATCTTCTACTTCATGATCCTCGAAGTCTGGTTCGAGAGAAGTATCTGGAAGCCTATCTAAGCTTGTTGTTCTGATGGCATGCTGTTCCTCGTTTTCGAGACCCTGGTTGTCATCAGGGAGGAATCTATCGAAAAGGACTTTTGCTGTGTCGGCCTCCGACGTGATGGAAGTTCCATCGATTTTGGTTAGTGTAGATAGAGACATTTGTTTGGTGAAACCTGATTTGGAGATTTCATACAGTTTCCAAGGCGACTCTTTTATACTTCTGTGCAAAAAGTTTTCCAAGAGTCTTGCTTTGCTTTCCTCAGTTCCATTTTGTAGTGGTTTCTTATGGCTTTACGGCTTATATCGTACATCTCTTTGAGTACTGGATTCTTGCATCTTTTTACTCTTCGTTTGGCTGAATTTACTTACTTCCTGAGCGCATTTAATTGTGGGGACCACCAGGGCTTGAATTTGGGTGTAGGTAAGAAAGGTGGGAAGCACGTACTAGTTATATTGTTCAGTTCTTGCCATATGTTTGCAATGACCTCTTCCAACTGTAGTCTATTTGTCGCATTGTTTAGCTGGGTTGTCGATAATTTGCCATTATTAACGACTTTGTGATGGTATAAATTCCAGTCACCTGCCCGAGTAGCGAACAGCTTGCTGGAATTGTTATTATTCCTGGTCATCTTCGTAGAAGTAGTGTGAATTTGTAGTTCATATGTTATAAGGTTGTGGTCTGAAGGAGTATCTTCACCACTAACTTGCCAGTTCAGGACTCTTATGGGCTGTGTTGATTGATGAGATTGTGATGTCAATCCAGCTGTCTCCCTGAGCACAAGAGAAAGTGGGGCCATCCTTTTCATTAACCGTGATCAGGCTGTGTGCTGTTAGGAATTCGACTAGCGTTCTGCCCCTTGCGTCTGTGACTGGACTATGCCACATGCTATGCTTACATCTTTTTTTTTTTTTTTTTTTTTTTTTTTTTTTTTTTTTTTTTTGCAATTTACGTCCTCCAACGTTAAGTCATATCGGACGATGAATGGAATGGGTAAAATGATGCTCAAATGAGTCCGGGGTCCAGGGAGCTTAGAGTTACCCGACATTCGTCTATCAGGATAAGGGAAAACCCCGGAAAAAACCTTATCCAGATAACTCACCCTGACCGAGATTCGAACTCGGGACCTCTTGAACGTGGGGCAGACATGCTACCACCACGCTACCGAGGCGGGCTGCTATGCTTGCAGTTGGAGTCGATACCCCAGATGAGGTTCGCTGGGTTTATAGAATTGAGAAATGCTTTTATGGGCTGGAGGTCTTGTTCTAGTGTATCGTAAGGAGGTAGGTATGAGCTAGCTATGTGGTGGGTGATACAACGATGACGTCATCACGAGTGGAGAAGCTGTGATGAATAAAATGGGTGAAATGATGCTCAAATGTGTGCGGGGTCCATAGAGCTTAGAGTTACCCGACATTCGTCTTTCAGGATAAGGGAAAACCGTCTGACGTTAAGTCTTATCGGACGATGAATGAAATGGGTGAAGTGCTGCTCAAATGAATCCGGGGTCCTTGGAGCTTAGAGTTAGATGACATTCGTCTGATCAGGATAAGGGAAAACCCCGTAGAAAACCTTATCTAGGTAACTCACCCAAACCGAGATTCGAACTCGGGACCTCTTGAATGTGAGGCAGACACGCTACTATCTGCTCTACCGAGGCGGGCAAATACAGAGGTTGCAGACGTTACGCCTACTACTAATTTCTGTTTTGAAATGAGAATATCTTTTGAGCATTTTAAACCAAATAATATTATGCAGATCTCCGTTGGCATTTTAAATTTTACTTGTAGTGCAGATTTGCAGAATTTACTCACTTGCTAAGCTATCAGGCAACTTTCCTGTTCAGGGGTGTCTTCATTCTTGAGCTGTCGTGCAGTGGAACTAGTTCGCCCTTTGCAATTCCGCTGTTGTAGAATCACCACGACATCTCATCACCGGGATACTTGGTCCCTTGGCGATGTGATTTAGGCATTCTTTTTTCTTAAGTTCTAGTAATCGTATACAGCCATGTCTTGTAGTTGCTTGTGAGTTCTGGCATCACCAACTGACACAATAGTTGTGCCCTTTTCTTAATGATATTTTCCACAATAACTTCGCTCTAATCGTTTCCATTGCACTAGAGGAATCTGAATAGTACTTTTCACAGTTTCTGGATTTCATACCTGCTGTTGTACTCATCAGTTCTTGGATTCTGTTGGTTATAGTGCTTGAACACACACCACTATACTTTGTCATAATTTCAAAGAGAATTACTAGACCAGTTATTACATATATGACAATACCAATACCAAGCAATGAAGGAAAGCCATTCTTGGGCCAAGTTCCATCATATGAGAGAGTATTATGAGTCACATCATGGTCATTTATATCTGGATCGATTGTGGCATACATAGCCTTTACAAACAACAGTCACAGCCTCTTTAACTATTGTTACATATAACTTAATTTTGTTTTGCTCTTTTCAAGTGAGCATTGTAGGAAGCACTTATCACTGGAATACCCTTGGCATGCAAAATTTTCCAATCCTGCGTGGCGTTTTCCAAGAGAAAGAAATGTCTCAACCATTCTACTTCAAATGGAGGTCATTTTCAATTTTTACAAGCTACCCCATCCATTGTAAAATGTCTGCTTTCAAGTCATTTCCATCACAGTTACCACAACTGTTCCTTTATATGCAATATCCCAGAAACTAAACATGAAAGAGACATCATTTTCTCCTTCACTCAGACAATTTTCTTTGTACCCGTTGAAAACAGAGTTAATTTTAGGTCGGATGCCGTACCTTGATTTGTAGATGTGACCTAAGGAGCTGTTGCAGAATCCTGCTTAGAAACGTTCTAAAGTTGACTAGTTTGTGAATTTGTTGAACCTACATAAACACTTTCTGACACTGATTGTGATTTTTTCCATCTTATAACAGCTAAATTGTGTTAACACACTTCTTTTACCAGGCCTTTGTCTTATTTCTTTTATCAGCTATGTTATTCGTATTGTTGTTGCTAACCTAACGTAGTTTCACAATGTACACTGCACTACAGAACACATATGTCCTAACAGAAACTAATCCATGAATATAAATCATAAAGAAACTTCCTATGAAATGTAACTTAAATACTGTAAAGTACTCATACAGCTAACATCATCTAACCGAAGTAAATTTCTGCAAAAACCAAATGTAAACACACAGACAGCTTGCATGAAAAGGCTAGGTAAACACACAATCGATTTTCTTTTATATTATCTGGATTACTTTTATCCTCAAAATACAATTCCACAATTCAATAATCGTATGTGAAAGTGCATCTCATCCACAGGCATACATTTGAAAGTAGTAGTGACAGACACTGCGCGTGTACAGAGGCGTTTAAATTGTCACCTGACAACCGTAATAATGGCGCTGGCATAAAATAACATTCATTGCATTAAACGGGGAGGTTCAAAATAGCTTTAAAGAACAAAAACTAAAATTAAAATTTTTCATGATCTTTAGCCAAATTTCACTGATTGTTTACCTTCAAATACTATGTAAATATTTAGGAACCTTTGTGAAAATGTTTTTGCTGGCCTGTAGGTCCTCTAAATGTGGTGTAATTGTGTATACGTAAGTAGTAAGCAACAACAGAACTTACGTGCTACCCACAAAATCTGTAACTCATTATAACAGTCAATTAATGTGAAATATTTATGTGGCGTCGTTAGCTATTTTAAATATATTCCTTGTCATTTAAAATAAAAAATATTTAATACACTTTTCATCTGCCAAGTTCCTATTCATTTTTTCGAGTGATCTTAAGAGTGCAATTTCATAGCCATCACCCACTGAACCCTTTTTAAAGATCTACGAATTCAGTTTATCGTACTTCACTCATACCTATAACAAAATTATAATAGAAGAATTTTTGAAAATACTGAGAGAGTTTAGATAGACCAAAAGGTGTTTCAAGGAAGGATAGAGAAAGTCAGTGAATGTAACACAACATGGTTTAGTCATTTGAACTGCTGTCACCAATGAATGCCTTACGTTATGCATAGACCATGACACATGCTTAAATTATTTTTTTCTTCTTTAAACAACTATATCATAATTTTGTATGTATTGTTGCAGGTGTAACAATGGATGTAACAATGGCGCCTCGATTCTTGTCACACGGGCAGACCTTCCGGGCAGTTATTGGAGACACGCTGGTGCTACCTTGTGAAGTAGAGGATCTCGGTAAGTGTTCACTATTTTGTTAAGTCTAGTAATTGTTCATATCGCTTTTCGTAATAAAGAGAGCTGAATATATGACCGTGAAAACTGGGAAAAAAGCGTTGTAGGCGAAAATGTTTATTAACGGAACATGAGTTTAGGCAATTACAATAAACGTTTATAATGAATGATATGTTTTGAATGGGCGTAAAATTTCTAAGACAGCGCTTGTTAATTTGAATTAATAGAATTCATACAGAGAAAAAATAAACGTCGTTGTTAATTCTCCACATCATCCCCACTCTGTGTAGAATTATATAACGTAACGCGTGTTGTCCTTGCCACCCAGCTGGACTTTGGAGCGAAATTTGAACCATGTCTCACTCAGCTGAGTCAGGTGCAGTCAAGTGCCCTCTCGTGGCACTTATATGTCACTTATCAGTGTAAGAACATGTGTTAATTTGTAAAGCCCATATTAAACAGGAATCTGTTCATGAGTTCATCGTCAATACTTCACATATCTACTTCCCGTAACAAAGAGTGTTTATAGTTCCTATTCAGGATACATAAATATGTATAAGTCTTGTTCTTTAAATTAGTATAATATATGAATTGGTATAATATGTGAAAGGTCAGACGTTTGTTTCGACTAGGCAATGCGTGTTTATCTTTTTCCTGGTAACACAAGAACAGACGTTCCCTTAAAGGAAAATCACATTTAGAGGAAGGAAAACTGGGAAGGGTTGTATGTTCTGCGGTCCACAGGCCGCAGAGGTCGTTAGCAGGCAGGCTACATATGCAAGCTGAAGTACTATACAGATGATCATAAAGTACCTCTACTGTGTTTGTAGCTGGTAGCCTCTCATTATAAGAGAATAGTCCAGTAGAGGTTTGGAGCAGCTTTTTGAGAATCTACATAACCTGTAACATTCGCTTCTCTCTCTTGGTATACATTCTCGAGAAATGTTTGCAGAGAGCAATTTGAAATACAAGATAGGTACGGTCAAAACAGAACTCCATTTTTTTTTAAATTTTCCTGTCTTCAGTGCCTGAAGCGAAAGTTACTCATGAATGTCCAGTGCATTCATTTTTCTTTGCACAAAAATGTTCTCTCGGTTGTTAAAGAAAGGCTATAATTAGCTTTGCTGTGAAATTCCGTAACTCCGTCCCTGAAGGAGTGTCCACAAACGACACGAAACCTTTCTGATGAAACTGAAATATACTTTTGTGTGGTTGTGGTTTCATTCTGTTACTTTTTTCCCTTTTTACTTGTACTATCTTGCTGTGAGGTACATTGCGTTTCATGTTCCATGCTTTCCTCGCTGAATAAGCCAAAAGCAATTACATGCTCGTGCCCAATGCTTTGAGAATGATATGTGACAATTTTCCGTGGGTATCTAAAAAATTAATTGCTCTGGAGGTATAAAAATGTTTTTATGCCTTCTAGAAGACTGGTAAGCACAGTTTTGAAGCTACCGTAGTTTACTAAAGAGTAAATGGAACACTAAGTTGTGCTGGATGAACTCTTTATTGTAGTTTTAGCTATCTCTGTATCGCCATTACAAGGATGTATTTAAACTTTGAGATTTTTCGTTAAAGAGCATCGCAGCAAATCTGCAAAAACGTAACTTTTTGTTTCGTGATACACTACGATAATACTGCAGAGATGTTGCTGTAGGCAGCACAATAATTGTGACCTTTGGAACTCGTAAATTTCACCCGGCATGTTCACTGTCTCACATTAAATCACAGTACTGAATGTTCTGGAATGGAAAAGTGATTCATTTGATTAAACTACCTAATATCATTAATCAAAAAACAATAGTTCCAGTTTTGTTTAATACCTTCAGTCGATCATTCAGTTTATTCTGAGTCAAACACTGTAAAGCACAGTGTTCATTAATGAAGGACAGCCTTGTAGCAGTTAATGGTTTTGCTTATGGAGTCAACCATGGAATAATGTACTAATACTTTTCAGTATTTTAATTATTGAAGTCCCCGCATTATGAGGTTTGAGCAGTAAAATAGGTATCCTTACGATGTACTTAAAGTTGTAAAATTGAGGAGTGATAATTACTTGGAATTTCATATCAGTTAAATTCTGTGTCTCTTTAACTTATTTTAGTAAACTAAGTGTTCTGGAAGGGTATAGGAGTTATATTTCAAAATAAAATACGAGGGTGAGTCAAATGAAATACTTGAATATCCTTTTCATTATTATTTATTGTGCAGAAGTGGTACAAAGCTGTATCACTTTTCAACATAATTTTTCCCACCGCGTGGCGTACCTCTTCATCGGAACGGGACTTCTTTCCTCCCATTGCGTCTTTGAGTGGTCCAAACATATAGAAAGCACTCGGGACAAGGTCTGGTGAGTATGGTGGATGAGGAAGACACTCAAAACAGGTCTGAGATTGTTGCAACTCTTGTACGGGCAGTGTGGGGACTTCGTCATGTTGCAAAAGGACAGCTGCTGACAGCAATCCACGTCGCCTTGATTTGATTGCTTGCCGCTTATGTTTTTTTTTTTTTTTTTTTTTTTTTTTTTTTTTTTTTTTTTTTTTTTTAGATCTGTGTGTGATGCACTGGTGAGACTGGTCCATATGGGCATGTAGTGCTCCAAAATGACGCCTTTTTCGTCCCAAAAGAGAGTCACCATAACCTTTCCTGCTGATGGTTCTGTTCGAAACTTCTTTGGTTTTGGTGATGAGGGATGACGTCATTCCTTCCTCGCTCTATTCGTTTCCGGTTGGTGGAAGAGAACCCAGGTTTCATCCCCAGTAACGATTCTCGCAAGGAAGCCATCATTAATAATTAATAATGGCTCATAAAACTAATAATAATATTAATTTCAAAGAAGAGTCACCTTCCCGTTCAAAGAGGCCACGCCGTGGCTCAGTGGTTAGACCGCTTGGCTCTCACCAAGGCGGCTCGGGTTCGATCCCAGGCGACCGCAAAGTGAGATTTGTGGTGGACAACACGGCGTTGGGGCGGGTTTTCTCCCGCCATCTCATTCCACCGCTGCTCCATCTTCATCTCATATATCATCAGTGTCACCGCCTGCGGTGCCGTATGTAGTAAAAGCGGGCGTTAAACACTACACATTTCATTTCATTTCCCGTTCAAAGCGCCGAAGAAGTTCTTCACAAGCATCAACACGTCGTTTTCTCATTTCAGGAGTCAGCTGCCGTGGCACCCATCTTGCAGACAGTTTGTGAAACTGGAGCTCATCATGCACAATGTGGTGTGCTGACCCATGTCTAATCTGTAAACCTGCTGCAATGTGTTTCAGTGTCACTCGGCGGTTTTCCTTCACTGTGGCTACAACTGCTGCAATGTTCTGTTGTCGTTGTGCTTGAACAGGACGTCAGGCATCTTCCACTGAAGTAACACCATTTGCGAACTTCATACTCCATTCGTAGTCTTGCTGCTGTGACAAACATGCATCGCCGTACTGAACCTTCATTTGTCGATGAATTTCAATAGGTTTCACACCTTCACTACGCAAAAAACCGAATGACAGAACGCTGTTTCTTCCTTGGTGCAAGTCGCAAGTGGTGCGGCCATCTTTATACTGATACTGCGACGGTATGTGTGCATCTGCACTACGCTGCCACCTACATGCGCTGTTTGTAGTACGCTTACCAACTTACAGAATAACGGCGTGAAATTTCGATTTGTTATTACAAATTTAAGGTTTTTATTTGACTCATCCTCATATTTATTGCATATAAATCAGCAACTGTTTGCTTCAGAAATCGGTGATTACCGGAATCAATTTCCGCATATTTGAACTAGCAGTATAAGAAAGTGATGAGATTAATATGCATAAGAGCACATAAACTTCACCAACTTCTTATACCTGTATTTTCGTAACTATACTGTTTCACTAGAAAACGAGTGTAAACATTTTAAATTATAAGGTGTGACAAAACATGACGCTATTTCAAATACTCATTTTATGCCAATTTTAGAATTTTACAGGTCTTATATTAACAATTAAGAAAAATGATTTGGTTAAAATGAAGTCCATTCTCTATGAAATGTCTTATCCCTTCTGCTGTTGGGTATAAGTAGTATACAAACTGGACAATATAATTCTTTGTTTACGTTCTAAATCCTTGCAAACGAGAGGGAGAAGTACCATAGATTCCTAGACAGGCAGTGGACGTTGCATTCTAATTTGTTTACAAATTATACTGTATAAACTATTACTTAATGTACAACAGTCCCTCACGAGTTCTACAGCTAACGGCAGTGTTTACATTGTGTTTAGAGCTCGTGCTTTTTGTATTCATTTGTGAGGAAATAAACAAAGGCGATCTGTTTACAAATGAAGAGTACACCGAGATACTTCTCATCTAGTACTCAGAAACTCGAAGGAATGCAAGAAAGGCTTGCCAGCTCTATCAAATGGTATCTTAACAGTCATCATATCATATTTCCAGAATTGGAGGGATGTTTAAGTGACAACCGCGGATACGCTCTACTTGAAACTTTGCACTCTTTCCAAGAGGTTAGTATTACATAATAAGGTAGAGTATAAAATATTAGTGGAAGCCATTTTGTGTACCTTAGTTGATTTAAATATAATCCGCTTATTTAGTTATGGTAACCTCAGCTTTATTTAACTTCTTTTCCATTTTTTGTCACCTAATGCCTATGTTCTGCATATTTCAGAAGCACTACAACTATGGAAACATTTTTACAGGTGGATTTATTAGCAAAATATTATCATATCCCTTGTATGTACTTGTAACATATATTGACATCCCATAGGTGTGTGTGTGTGTGTGTGTGTGTGTGTGTGTGTGTGTGTGTGTGTGTGTGTGCGTGTGTGCGTGTGCGTGTGTGCGCGCGATTAACACCCGCGTTTACTACATGCGCCATCGCAGATGATCTCATGTATGATCTACCCAGAAATGAGATGAAGATATATACATAAACTCTAGGGTATCTACCTGGGCATATCCTCATGGAGTGAAGATTGACCCCTCCTCCCCGTCTAACGACCACGGAGTTACCGAGCTGTCCCGATAGGGCGCCTGGCGCCTCCGTGGGGCTTTTTCTGGTCCTGTGGACTCAAGACGGGATGGAAGTGGATGCGCCTCTTACGCGCGCCAACTCCAAATTGGGAAGGCTACCGATATGACCTCGGTGGCGCCGGCTGGTGATCTAGCACTCCTTCTACTAGATATCCTGGTTAGTACGCGGGAGTATTATGGTTTCCATCAAGCCCGTCCGGAGACGTACCCGATCTCCCACGGGTATCGGGAACCACTGCACCCTCTAGTCCAACCCAATCCGAACAACTCCCTATCAGGGAGGGGCTCGAATGTTCGGCCCGAGGTTCCTCTAGTAGCGTCAGAGGTACCACGATTGCTAGGGTCCGCAGCGTCCGCACCACGGCAGCTGAAGGGGACGGATCACCTCCCCTACGTGGATGAGATGAAGATGGAGCACCGGTGGAATGAGATTGAGGGAAACCGGAGATCCTGAAGAAAACCCGCCCAGCCCGTGTTGTCTACAAATCTCACTTTGCGGCTGTCTGGGATTGAGCCCAAGCCGCCTTGGCGAGAGACGTGCGGTCTACCACGCAGCCACGGTAAGGCCACATTCTTTAAGACTATATAAGCGAATGAAAAAAGAAAAAATAGATTATTAGGGCCCGAAGTTTAGAAAAAAAATAGTTTTGTAATCACGGGGTTATACGCTACCTGCGTCTCGTAAACATAGGGAAGGCGCTGAGTGGCGTGTAGTCGCGCATGTACCTATACAAAGTCCCAGACAACTGTAATCTATCAAAAATAGTCACACGACGGACACAGTGTGTTAGAATATATTGCCCATTTATTCATAAATTATACCAAACAAACTTATGTTTTCCAGATATATGAGTATAAACAATTGAATCAGTAATATTTACAATGTGCACAGTAAATGAACAGCTAATCCTTATAACAGTACTACATTATATCTATGCATACCTATGCGTTGTGTTTGCGGCATACCCGCATGTCAGATTTCAATTGGTTGGTGTTTACTTTTGATTTGGGTTCTAATTGGAGCTATGAGATCTCTTATCCTCAGGTGAATGGTTGTAGGAAATGGATTTGTTGTTTGTTGGCTGCTCAGTTGTCTCAATAATACACTGGTTCGTTGCAAAAATGATTTAATTTAATTCTCACTAAGTTCGTTGATTCAGATTGATTTGTAGCGGTGACCACCTGTTACTAAACTTCCTAACAGAATTCTCTTACTTCTTTATACGGCGAATACTTTGCTATTATAAACTTCTGCTGCTGCTTCTCTTACGCTGGTTGCGTTATTCTTGACTTCCCTACATTTCGGACTTAGAAATCTTTACTACTTCTTCTTCACGCGCACTAACACATCTTTCCCCTCGTAGTATGACTGTTGAAGTGATCTTTTTTGTCTACTCTGCGATTCAGTTCGTACTTTATTCTGATCCCCACTCTAACCCTTATCACATGACCAAAATAACTCACCCTTCTCCCCATCTCTCAAATCTTACATTATTATTGGTTTCTCATTTTATTTCGATTTTTCTTTATTGGTTAGCAAAACTCATCGAACTCATTGACGTTACATCCCACCGTGAGTTGGGTCACGCCTACCCTGGGCTCTTTGTAACGGTATACATCGTTATCACCTCAGCAAAGTAAATCCTTTTGGGTCTTACGCTTGACCGCATCTTGAAAACCTTATTGTTCCTATACATTCCTGGTTATAGTTCTCAGACATTGAACCTTTCCTTAAACAAAGAGGCTAACGGTCACCTCTTCCTGTCTCCCCGACTTTTGTTCAGATTTTACAGAAATATTTTCTCTCCCTCACATGGATTTTAGCATGTTAGTTGTCTTAAATTATATTCTTCCCATCTTATTCTTAATTAAACCGCTATTTTAATCATTACTCTAATTTCATTCTAATTTCATATTAATATAACAATATTTTATATTAGTTTAGCAAAGCATTTTTATTAATTTATCTTCTTTTTTAATTCTCGTGATTTCAATTAATTCGCCACCTCCTAATCGCTGTCTGATACTGCGGTTACATGTTTCAGTGAAGAATATACATTTTGAAGGTTTCAAAGTAAAACAAACTCCTGTTCTGCTCCAGACTAACTCTGTACTAGGAAAAGCATCTCTCTACATCGCATGATGTGACTGAGGCAAATTTGGATAACAAAGAGGTGCTATGGTTTCCTATTTGTGCATACCATTTTCTTTGGAACCTTGTAGTTAATTCATCCAATTTTGCACAGAGTGAAATATATTATTTTTGACAACGCATTTTAGTGTCTGCTGACTAACTCAGTTACGTGCTCAACTAACTGCACGAATTTTTGGTTAAACTTTTGGGCCCTAAGCATGTACGTATTTCACCAGAAAGGAATGTTTTTTGCACTTTTCGTCTTACATTGACGATGGCAGTAATTTATACAAGCCTTATGTAAATGTGCGGAATACCAGTAACAAATCTGTATTTTAGTTTCCTTTGCTTTCTTCTTTAAGCTCCTAATTTTGCGTTTATAATGTTTTGTGTCAATCGTGACTTACATTTCACTTGTAATATTGTAACGTAATTGTTACAGATATAGACTGCCAGGGCTATTCTGTAATATTATGGTTATGAAGACGTTACCGTTACTCTTTAAGATCAAGAAACACTAAATGTACATCCATTTTCAGTAGGTGGTGGTAGTGCTGATGAAGAGTTAAAGCAGATTATCAAGATGCATTGGGGCGGCGAAGATTCTAACCAGGGATACTGATATCATGAGTTTGGTCTTTTACCCGTTCACCAATACATCCGACGCCTGGCACGTCCATTCTTTTACCATCTCCAGGAGGTCCCTGGAGCTGTTACGTACCGTCTCGGCTGTCGCACTCGCCAGCCAACTCGCCTGAAGCGCAGACTGCCCCAAGATCTTCTCCTGAGTGACGTCTCCAGCACAGACTCAGACACGTGATTACTACCATAAGACTTTAAGTTCTCAATTTGTGTTACAGTTATCCTCCATATTTAGTTAGAGGAGTCGTTCATGGCTACCTCCATTGTTATGTGTCCTGTTCCTATGTATCTTATAACAAACATCTGTAAAGCATAATTGCTGATCGATGGATAAAATAAAATAAAAAAATAAATGATAGTTCTCACAGCCAAAGCTTACGTAAAGGTGGTCGGCATTCTTCAATAAATACATAAGATGATCACACAAATATAACTATTTATAACAAAAAACTTCACTTATCTTAAGAAAAATGATGCCGATTTGTCTTATTAGTTGAATTTGAAATCGATTTCAACCCTTCAACTAATTCAACTAATAAGAAAATTCGACACCAATTTTCTCGATAAGTGAAGTTTTTGTTACAAATAGTTATATTTGTATAATACTGTGACTTAGTGGGTTAGTAGAATTAAAAGTCCAATTTACCCAAATTCTAAATGCTCTTTATTTCCATAGAGATACACTGTTCAATTCTCACGTAACAACACCTTTACAACACAGTCTTCCAAGGTCGATGACTAAGACAAACAATTAGCTCTCGTTACAACAACACTCAGCTGTTCTCTGCTTACTCACTCTGTTTACAACTAACTTTGCGAGCCGTCACGCCTTAAATGCCTAATTCGTAAATTCGAGATATTTCCGGAAGAATAGAGAAAAACAACTTTTCTCTGTCAATCGAGATTACACTAGAACATTCCAAACACTGAAACCCTACCTGGGACGGCAAGTCCTTTACGGCAGCTTGTCGGCGCTTGTTTACAATAGCCGCGATATCATTAACTGCTTATGCAAGCCCTTTATTACCATAAAACAATATCCGCCGTCTGTTTTCTACTTGTGCCGAAACTTTTATGCCTGTTGGCGGGACAACAATTGCTTCAGTGTAACTAGCTTCATTTTGTACGTAACATAAGATGATATTTTACTGTTTTGCACAAAGCAGAGAAAAAACAAAAATATGACAGTTCCATTTAGGGGACTTCAAAACGAAGGTTGTGGTAGAAATGATATTCGCTATTGTTGGTCGAATGCAGATGTGGTTCTGAAACAGTGAAGAAGCTAGTAATTTATCTTGTTCTGGATTTAAAATTGTAATTTATGCAGTATTAATGGAAGGACTATGTACAGGATTCTCTAATTAAAATAAACAAAACCAAAATTGTCGCCAAACTAAAAGACATTATACTTTCTGCCTTAAAGTTGATATGGAAGTAGCAAAGAATATGTGTAGACGAAGCGCATGATACATTTCGAGAGCAGACATAAAACTGCTCTTGAAATTTTAATGTTAAATAGAAAAACAAAGAGTTGGAGGGCAATGCATTCGTAGTAATGCGCTAACGTTGACGTGATACTTCAAAAGAATTCGTTCTACTCTTTTGTGTAGGACACAACAAAAAAACTCACATTTATATTCATATAAAAACAGAAATAATTTTACTCCAAAGAATCGTTCCATTAATGTGCTCGTTTCTACCGCCGCAGAATTGCATTACGCAATCCAGAAAGAATAAAAATGGGAATGAGCTGCAAAAAAAGTAAAAGAAAACAAGACAAAGGTACAGTGAAATTAAAGTCAGCGATACCGGGGTTCAAAGGAAACCGCTGAGGAAGAGATATATGGAGCATCTGCAACATGGTGAAATAAAAAACAAAAGAAGAGTCGTGAAGGGGAAGATGAAGGACTTGTGGAAAAAAAGATTTGCAAGGTAAATTGAAGTTTATGTAGTTTGGAGAAATGGGCCATGGATCCGTGGTGATTACTGTAGACCGATACGTTTACTAAACAAATGCCTTCTCGCATCCTAAATTTGAGAATACATTCACTTCAGGAGAATTATACGCTATAGAATAACAATTAATGAAAAACTGTAAAATCTGCTGTACGTATAACATTTGCATAACTTTGTCAATTAGTATTATGTACAGGAATTTCACTTCAAATTATTTTCATCCGACAGTGCATTGCATTTACTTTCAGAATACTCCAGCGTAGCGCACTCTATCAAAGAAACGTAAAGTAATACTGCGGAAGGTCTGGCTGATGCAACAGTAAAGATAGCTAGTGCAGTGTAAATCCTACTTATCTTAGTCTACCCTACCTTTCTTATCCACTTCATTCTACACAATTTAAATCGGCCATTCGTCCATTTTGTGGATGAAATGATGTTTATACACTATTCAGATTGAAATATGGGTCATCTATCCATTTCGGCGTCCTTTTCAGAAAATAAATTAAAAACCGAAGAGCGTCCCAAATCTGCATCTGTTACGTCTGCAGAGCTTAAGGGAGCTCTCACTTGTAAACAGTTGAACGGCAATTCCGCGCTTACACATTGTCCTCCATTTGAATGAAAAATATTAAAGATGGGACTTCCCCTGCTCTCTCTTTCCCTGTCTCAATGAATAAGGAATCATATTGTTGTGTTCTACTTTCTGGAACAAGCTGTGGCTACGTTACTTTGACAGTTTTCTACCTACCTTTGACTAATAGTCTTTTGTTGTTGTAATTTATGACCTGATGCTCAAATGAGTCCAGAATCCATGGACCTTACAGTTACCGACATTCGTCTTTCAGGATAAGAGAAAACCCCGGAAAAACACTATCCAGGTAACTCTCCCTGACCGAGATTCGAACTCGGGCCCTCTTGAACGTGAGG
Organism: Mantis religiosa; assembly: GCA_030765055.1. Lineage (NCBI taxonomy): Eukaryota > Metazoa > Arthropoda > Insecta > Mantodea > Mantidae > Mantis > Mantis religiosa. Next base: position 125,727,275 of record CM060953.1, on the reverse strand, counting down.
CATGCACGCTACCATCTACGCTACTGAGGCGGGCTAATAGCTAGTGAAAGAGGTGCTAAACACGCTTCTTGGGCTATACAATTTGGTATATGACAACCATCCTGGCAAATACTTTTAAGTTCTTCCAAGATATGTAAGACAAGTTTCTCTTATTTATGGTTTAGTTGTTGCAGGTAACACAACTACAGACATATACATTGTGCAGTGAAAAAATATATTATGTCTCAAGGCATAACACGATATATGCAATAACTCAGGTTGAAAATAACTCATCTCTAAGAATAAAGAAAACAAACCGCAAGTTTGTTATTCATTACGGCGGAAAACACATTTGTAGACGCTCAGTAGGAAGACACCTAACTGAGATGACAGTTTGTTGATTTTCTCCGTGTGTGTATACACGTTGTCCATTTCTATCTGTGATTTACCGCACAAAATTTTACGTCATCAATAGCATCGCTGATGGAGCGAATTTATATACGATTCTCATAGTGGCTTGAGATCGTATTTGATGTGCTGGCAGCAGTTTTGAGGCTTCCATCTACCGGCTGAGGTGAGGAGGTTGAGAGGTGGGTTCTGCCCGCGTAATATTAAGGTGCGTAATTTCGCCTGGTGCGTAGACACAGTAATGTTTTGGTTTGTTTTAATGAATGTGAACAGTATTATATGATAATATCTTGCAATTTGGTGTTTCTCTGTGAAGATATGTAACTTAATATAATTTAATAAATGAATGCCAAATTAATAACAGTATTAGTTTCAAAACATTTTAGTAAAGAAACAGCTTTTTTGTCCTTTCAACAGTGTACATCATATCGATCGATAAATGAATGAATGAATGAATGAATGAATGAATGAATGAATGAATGAATGAATGAATGAAAAGGGTGATGTGATACTCAAATGGTTCCAGCGTCCCTAGAGCTCTGAATTACCCGATATCCGTCTTCCTAGGACAAGGAAAAATCCTGCAGGAAGCCCTATCCAGATAGCTCATTCTTAGGGACATTCAAACTCGCAACCTCTTGAGTGTGAGGCACACACGCTACCTCACAACACGGAGGCGGGCGAGAAACAGATTATTTAGATTATATATTTATAAAATTTGTTTATTTTACTTATTTCTTACATTACTTCTGCATTATTATTTATACATATATTTATAATATTTATTTTATTTATTACTTCTATATTCGCTTTATAACGTTTAACGCTTTATAACGTATAACGTTTTATAACGTCCAGTGTCACTCTTTTTGCGAGTAACTGATTCTGTATTTTGGAAATGTTTGATGCACTTAATGGTTTTAAAAGAAATAAGTGTGGTTATCCATAATAATTACAACATTAGTAAAGACATTTTATTTAAGCGTGATAAAGACAAAAAATGTATATTATATACTAATAAAACGTAAGATGTTTATGTTGCAAAGTAAAGTATGTCAATTTGACAATACCTGGACACTTTTGATAACTTTACGCTCCGAGGGACTTGTCTGAATGCCGGATTGTGTTGCCTAAACTCCTCTATGCAGCTGTTTAAATTCTATTTAATGCTGGTACAAAAGTAGCATTTAACCATGAAGATGCGGTGCTCTGTCTTCATATCCATGCTAACCTTAGAGTAGAAACGTGCTACTTATACATATGTACTAGAATGTTAATCACGATTACCGTAAGAGAGGTGAAAGCAGAGGTTGGTTGTATTAGTTGTTAGCGCCACCACATACAGAGCGCTGTAATTTGCTTACTATTCTGCAAGCATTACCGCTCCTTCTCCGTAGAGGGCTCTATGATTTCAAGATGGACTCACCAGTCAACTATGCCGTAATTCTTGCTCTATCGGAGGGCGGGAAATCACGAATAAAAATGAACACCATGTATTCTTATACATTTTGCATAATTTTTGCCTTAGGGCAAATATTATTTAATAGAGATTGATTAGGCTGGCGCTCGTCACACAAAAATATGCAATACGAATGCAATGCAATATAATGGGAATGCAATACAACACAGCAGGTTTGGTTGCTCACCTAGTAGCGCTCAGAGACAAACATCATCCCATTGGAAACACATAGTAGGTGAAACAGATGCAAACAATTCTGTGGTTGCAACGGTAATGATCCTGTGTACACCGAGCGGTAACGTGCCGTGGTAACGTATGCAATTCATATTTAGGGGGTGCGGGTTCGATCGCGCCCAACGGTCACTGACTAGGGCTTTCTCGTTGTTTCCTTTTGTTACTATGCAAATGTTGGAGTAGATTCGCTACTCAACAGATTCCTTCCCTTTCCTTTCTCATGCCATTCCCTGGTATTAAGTTGAGAAGGTACTTCACTTGGGGTTAAAATTCACTTTTTATTTTATTTTTACATTTCATTGTAGTGTCATCCCTCTAGATTACAAATATATAGTTAAAGGGTTCATTGGAGTAGTATTTTATACCAAAGTTGCTTATTATATTAGTGGGTGTTAAGTTTTTCCACGCCCCCTTTTCGTAAGCCTTCAGAAAACCGATCATAACTTCTATAATACTGAACAGATATTTCTGAACTAATCCAAGTTTTGTTAGGGATCTTTCAAGCTTTCTGTTGGTACCACTGTAACTGCTTGTTTTTCTTTTGTCTTTGGCTGTGAGTGTGAACAGTTATTTGTTTTGAATTATATTTTATACTAGTTATTGTTGAATATATGATATGGGTAAGCTAAAAACGTTTCGAAAGAGATAGTTTAAAGGCAATAGTTTTACTAAAACAGAACAGTAAATGTGGAAAATATAAATAGAACAGACGATGAAAGTACATGTAATATTGAGGTTAGCAGGCCCAGTTCAACAATAAATGCTCTAATCATGATAGTAGTCATCTACAGAAATTAATGAGCCGAGTCCTGAAAGCGGATAAAATGGCTGAAGAACTGGCCAAGAAGGCAAGAAAAATGAAGAGGAACTTGAAAAGAACAAGTGAGTATACAGAGGGTCAAGACTTTGCAGCAGGAATGTTCTTTAAAGCTGTTTTTCTCAGTTTCACTTTTTTTTCAGATTCCGGTACACTTTTTGAAAGAACTAATCAACCAAAACATACGAATTTTTGTGTGTGTATTAAGCAGACTCATAAGAATAATAATATGCAGAGATTTTTCTCTGATATTCATAATACTTGTTTAAAAAAGTAAAAGCTCTGAAATTTCAGTGCTCTTTTTACAAAAACTACAAAATTATAACAAATAATCAGTGTACTATTTTCAAATAATAATAATAGGTATTATTTAAGACAAAGGTTTTAAGAAAATGCTTGAAAATTTTCATGTTCATGTCAATAATAATTTCTTAGTAATGTGCACCCAAAAATCATGGAAATAGCATTGTGGAGATAGGGAGTACCTTCTTACCTTAAAGGTTTGGTTTAGGGATGGGTCGATACCGGTTTGTCTCGATACTCTATACCGATAAATGATATTTCTCACGATTCCCGATACTTTGATATTCAAACCGTCATTTCTACTTCTAGCTGAAATATAAAATAAAATATTGGGAGAAATGTGTAATACCAATGAAATTAATTTTGTGCGTATATTTAATGAGAAAAAACTTAAAACCATCGCTCTCCTTATTTTTAAGCTCTACTTTAGACACTTAAAGGCAAAATGCATTTTTGAAACAGTGCACTTTCTTAAACATTTGTTTAAAAGAACTAGTGCTCACTCTTTCGGGGACAAGTCTACTTGTATATGTGTCACATATAAGTCCTGCTGTACTAAAGGGTCTTCCAGAGAAAACCGTTGCAGTTGGACAACACACTTTTTACAGTTTTTGATATTTTGAATTTGTTTTCCAGAATAATAGAAAGAGAAGGTGGCAAATCATCATTGGGATATGTACTAATTTTTTCTTGGCAACTGTTAACTGACAGTGAATCTGATACACGATTATTTTCTTGTATAATATTGCTGTACAGGTACCATAGTCCTGGCAACTTATCGGGCTTTGCAATTTCTTCTTATGCAGTAATATTTTGTGATTTTAAGTGAAGTCGGAATAGCCTATCCCACCAATGATAAAATGAGAGTCTTCTGGTACGCTTAGCTCAAGAACTACTGAACGCATCAATTTAAAACTTTCACTTGTTATTTTACAATACTTTCACAATTCATTAAAGATAATAGATATTTTTTTAGTTTTACTAAAGGATATGTGATTTTTTAAATACATTTATTGAATTTACTTCTAAAAATATTCAAGATTTATTTTTTTAATTTAAATTTTCATATATTTTTGTACAAGTACCTTTAAAAACAGTAAAGGAAAAATGTAGACTTGTAGCTGCAACAGTTTTATAGATGAGCGCACCCAAAGTTTAAAAAATACAAAACAGAGAAAAACAGCCTTAAAGTTTTGCTATGTTGGAACTACACCTCATAATTTCCCCATATCTATATTCTGCATCTTCTTCATCATCAGCATCCCCCCTCTTTCGTTTTTTACTCCTCTTCTTCCTAGACTCCATGGCCACTTGCTCTATGGTATTAATTATTTTTTTAAATTTGGAGGGGGGCTGGTAAATTCAAAACAGCAGCCAAGCCCACCTCAGTAGCGTAGATGGTAGCGTGTCTGCCTCACGTTCAAGAGGTCCCGAGTTCGAATCTCGGTCAGGGTGGGTTACCTGGATAAGGTATTTTTCCGGGGATTTCCCTTATTCTGAAAGAAGAATGTCGGGTAAGTCTAAGCTCCATGGACCCTGGGCTCATTTGAGCATCATTTCACCCATTACATTCATCGCCCGATATGACTTTACGTTGGAGGACGTAAAGTACAAAAAAAAAAAAAAAAAAAAAAAAAAAAAACAGCAGCAGCAATGTCACCTCCCTCAATTCCCTTGCCAATGCGTCTCAAGCCATAAGCAAACCTTACATTTACTTCTGCACCACTTTCAATAATGTTTCAAATGTATATTCTTTATTACACTTTTGGCAACTGAGTGATAATGTAGCTAATAACCTATTTCGTTTCTTGGTGTCCTCTGATAGGACAACAATTTTCATTTTCACAAATTTACACTGTACAATGTTTCTCTATCTACTAAATTGTTGATCTAATATCATTGTTTACTTTAGTTAAATTGTCATCACTGCCATTACACAATGAAGAAACCAATATGTTCCCTTGAAGAATCAATTTTCACTTCACATTCATCGCCAGTGTTTGAGCTTAGGTTTAACGAAGTCAATATATTGTCATGGGTTACTACACTTCTTCCAGTGTTTGAGCTTAGGTTTAACGAAGTCAATATATTGTCATGGGTTACTACACTTCTTCCAGTGTTTGAGCTTAGGTTTAACGAAGTCAATATATTGTCATGGGTTACTGCACTTCGTCCAGTGTTTGAGCTTAGGTTTAACGAAGTCAATATATTGTCATGGGTTACTACACTTCTTCCAGTGTTTGAGCTTAGGTTTAACGAAGTCAATATATTGTCATGGGTTACTGCACTTCTTCCAGTGTTTGAGCTTAGGTTTAACGAAGTCAATATATTGTCATGGGTTACTGCACTTCTTCCAGTGTTTGAGCTTAGGTTTAACGAAGTCAATATATTGTCATGGGTTACTACACTTCTTCCAGTGTTTGAGCTTAGGTTTAACGAAGTCAATATATTGTCATGGGTTACTGCACTTCTTCCATTTTAGGCGTTGTAACTATTTCATTATGTAATCCGGATTACTTAAACTGTTTATCATGGGCCCCATGCCGATTACTTACACCAAAGTTATTGCGTCTTCCCATCCTGAAAATAGCACTAGTAATTCAAAGCATACTCGTAGTAAACAAAGCATGGAAGAATTAACATCGGATGCACAGATTAATATTGATATAAAAACAAGGACTTCCTTTCCTAATAAGGGTGTGCTCTAGAATATAGCTTCAACAAGGTTACAACCAAGGAGAGAACATAGCTACAAATGGTTAATAGGGGCCGTGGCACACTGTGCAGCCTTTTAAAAATGAGCCTGTTTAGGCATTTTAAAACTATGGAACAGGAAAATAAATACCGTTATTCGCTTCTACAAACATCAGGGAAGATTATTTTGGCAATAACTCACCCCAGAAAGCCGTTCTGGCTCCCCTTAAAATGAAATAAAGATTGCAGAATCAATCGAAGCATAGAAAAAGGAATTTTCTTAAGTATCGTTCGATATCGATACCATGCAAGTACCCTAAGTATTAACTTACCGCCAGTGTCGAGGATCCATCCCGAGTTTGGTTATAAGTGCGGTAGTTTCGGCTGATGAGGACAGATGGCATGGATGTGTGCGCTATATAAATCTCTCCTGGATACCCTGGAACTTCTGTGCATGCCGCAAGGGTCGCTTCATCGCCCTTTGCCTGGGTAGTGCTGAGAAGTTTCGCAACCTCTCCAACTGATTACGGACTTCTGTGTGTCCCTGGGGCTTTGCTGGCTCCCCCTTCCTTCTTCGCAATGAGTGAGGTGTACCCTTCGTTCCTTCAAACATCACAAGCACGCACACGAGCTACCTGCCATGCGGTATGGCATATCTGACACATCTTTGAATTGCTTAAACCAACCTATTGCATTAGAAATCAAATAATTCTTTCGGCCGCTTATTCCTCAATGCGCTGACCATTGTTTCATCACCCTCATCATCATCCGCTTGGTTTGAGCCTTGTTCCTTGCCGTCAGTTATGTAGTTTATAATTTAACGGCGTCTTAAGTAATAGCTTTTTGTGCATTTTGTCTAAATGTTTTCAAATATTATGTCAAGTTTCTAATCGATCCAACATCTATTTTGTTCCAAGTTCTCTTCTTATTTCCTCGCTCTTTCTGTCTTCAGTTAAAGTCAAATCAGTCGCTGCTGATGTTTCTATATTTTTATGTAGTTCTGTAGATACCAAATCTGTACCACTTATTTATAGAACTTTAACTGTATTCCCTTCGGCATTTTGTTGCCTATATATTGTCTTTATAATTTCTCAAACTTTTTGATACTTATGTTACTAAGTTCTGCTAGTTCCTTCCGTAATTTGTGCAGAAACTACAATGTTTAATACTTAATTTTAGGATCCGATAAACACAATTGTTTTCTTTTACTTTTCCTTGTGCCATTTAAATCAATGAATACAACGTACACATTGACAGAGTATAATCAGATAACAGTTACTTATCCTGAGTGATAATGAAGTATTAACTAGCTACAAGGAAATTTGGTTAGACGATGGAGAGATCAGAGCAGCTGAATTCTAAGAATCCCTGTGGGAGAAGAGGAGAAGGAGGAGGGGGAGGAGGAGGGGAGGAAGAATTGTAGGAGGTGGTGACCGAAGAAGAAGAAGAAGAAGAAGAAGAAGAGTACAGACTGTTTTATGGGTATGTACTGAATATGTTACCAGTAGGTTTTTAAAACTAGTTTATACAAAGTGGGATAGATCTCTAACCTTTACAAGCCGAAATTGAATAATTTTGTAGCAAAGCCTTGAGTTGTCTGATGTGGCGTTACTAATGCGGCTATAAATGCCGGACGTTGGAAAGCAAAGCACTCAAGTAATATTTTGCAGAGGTTATAAAGCAAAAGTCAGGTCCTGTTATTGAGCTATTCTTTTATCTGTGCAGCATACTCGTGTGAGTGACATCCCATCACTGTGTTTAGTTTTATCTCTTGGTCTCCCACAACATTTCCCAAACACTCTCGGTCTACAATGATTAAAAGTGGGGGATGAAAAAAAATCGCTGTAGCGCAATGCTACGGTCAATGAACATCGCTGGACAGCAACCCCATCACTCACCCTCCCTTCTTCACACGATGCTAGGGTATAAAACATTTTGCGTTCGCCTAAAACTGCAGGATTAATCCCCTAGGAACAAGAACGCATCGTCCGTATTGAAGGCTCATAAGTTTTAAAATTGAATGTAGCCTGGGATAGGGTTCTAAATATAGACATGCTTTTAATTCACTGTATTTCCTATACCTTTCACTTTGCTACATTTATTTAAAATGCCATCAACAGCTTCATCACTGGACGCTGTAATGACACGAGGGACACGACGAACTTGAAGAAATAATTCTGTACGGCGTGACATAGGGAAAGCAATTTACCGAAAATTGGAATTTCATGTGCTCACGTGAGTTTTTGTCTGTATTCTCCTCCTTCTCAACACCTTGCTCATTGGTGTAAGAAAACTGCTTGATTACTTAGGCCTACACTTGCAAAAGCGTATACAGGTTGTTTCTAAATGACACCGAACGAACATAGCTGTTTCGAATTTCGGTGTCGCAGCTTCGAAAATTCTTGGGTATAATTTTCTGCACCATTAAATATTACATGATTTTATGATTAGGCAGCGCATGAACCACTGATGTGCGAACCTCAAAAGCTGTTATTGGGACGCACCAGCCACGAAAACAAAAGCATTGCTCCTTGCTCTATATCAATGACCCTAGCATCGCTTTCAGATAATGGGGCAAAGGGCAGTTACTTGTGAAAGAATCGACTAATGGCTCGGACAGTTCCAAGATTGCTCATGTTGCTATGAACTTACTTGTACAGTGCTTTCAACCAGTTACTGTAAAATCCCTACCTTCCTTTTCAGTAACAGGTGCTTTATTTAGTATTATTAAACACAGCGAATTAAAATACTTGTCTCATTGTATAAGGCATTTAGTTTAGAATTTACAATTCTTTGATATTTTTCTCTTTTCTTTTTTATCATTTAATGTTCCATCCTCAATCTCACTAACACTAACTTCTCTCTAAAAGGTTTAAGTTGCGTATATCCACCAACTTATTTGCCGTCATCTACTGTAATAAAGGAATGTTGCGTTAAACACTCATAAACAAATAACTAAGCAATAGCTTCTTTATTTAATAGGAACTGAAGCTTTCCTGGCGGCGTGAATATTCCAAGTTTCTCGAGCTTCAAGTCAGGTGTAGATGTGGTGATGTACCGACGTTTCGGGAACAATGTATGCTTGAAGCCCGAGGAAGCTTGGAATAAGCTTCTTTATTGTTTTTTCATAAGCCAAAGAAACTCTTAATAGTAGCAAGTTACGGTGGAGTATGTTGGTATATTTACAAACTGCAGGTGGCACGGTGTCAGCTGCCTGCGAACTTCGATAGTGTGAGGCACGCGGCGTTGTTCCAGTAACTGCCGAATCCACACTCATTCTGGAGCATTTTTATGTGGCTCTATTGACGGTAAAAGCTATCTATCTGCTTCTATATATTTGTTCGGTGTCGTTTCGAAACACCCTATATGAAGGAAGGAAGTGTGGGAAGGAATCAGCAACCAAAATAATACTTAAGAAATATACATGTTAATAAACCTGCCAAATAGTATGTTTGCAATAATAGCGACAATAGTTCAATATATGTGATTAATTGACTAGTACGACTATAGTACATTTTACTTATATGTACAATTCTAGAAGATTTATAGAGATAAACGGATTTAAGAGATTGTAGACCAGTGAACAAACGAGGCTTTATAATATTGTGCTAGTTATTTTGTCCGTTATAGCCATATAAATCATTGTTTGAAAGGGTAGAAAAATTCAATGCCAAACGGGATTTGAACCACAGATCTATTGGCCCTGGTCTGGCCAGAGACCAGGAATTAAGATTTTTTTTTCATCTGACTGTACCCTTTCATAGTACATTCTACACACGGCTAGTGAGAAAGAAGAATTAATTTCCATTAATTGTACCTAATAGTGGTCCTAACTATAAAGCCGGGCCTTAAAGTACTTACAGGATATTAGTCGCCATTAAGGTAACTGTCTCGTGTTTATGAGAACTCCTGGTGGATTACTGGAAAAAGACAAGTCAGCTTGAGAAATTTGTTATGCTGTCACATTGGCCTTAGTAGCTCTATGGTTAAGAACTGCTGGACGGAGACAAGAAGATCCGTGGCTCAAATCCCGGCTATGGCATTGAATTTTTCAGTTTGACCTACTGTTTCATAATGCGTCCTACACACGGCTAATGTGAAAGAATAATTAATTTGCAAATCATACTGGTTTTAACCGCAATAGTGAATTAAAACTTTTGAAACAATTGTCACAGTAGTTTTTACTTAGTGAACAAAAGCAAATATTGAGTATATCCTTATCATGGTAATTAATGAATTCACTGCACTCTTAGGAAGAATTTGAATGCCTTCAGAAATATTTTTGTCCGTTCCGATGACATTTCAATTTACAGCAATGGCTACTTCATGTAGTGACTAATAATAAAAGAGATGCCACACATTCACCACATCAGTTATATTTGCCGTAATTTTACTTTTTTACATGGAATTGATTTCGATATTATATAAAATTTAAACTCGGCATTTCGAGTTCTCTATGTACTAGTTTCTGGTAATTTCTAAATAATACTAAAGATTGAAGTGGCTTCACCTTTATTTTACAACCGCCAAAAGTTAAGGAAGTTGGTGTGTTAGCTGACCCTGCTGACCCCTGAGCTTTTACAGGCTGAGATCTGCTGCCCGACCGCTGCGTTCTGCATCCGTGTCCAACACGGTTTATTGGGGTTTAATAGTAAAGGGTGGGGTATCCATCCCTCCCGGCTTACACATGCGGTCTTAAACATGAGACGCTACTTCTTCATCAAGAAACTACTTGAAACTACTTTGGTTTCTCAGGTTCTATCAAGGATAGGCGCCCCTCAGATCGGTCTCCCAGAAGGAAAAAACCCTATGGTGGTACAGGGAATCGAATACGGGTCTGCCGCTCGGTAAGCAGCACTACTCAGACTGAAGTTTAGTTGTAAGTTTTCGTACGTAGTAATCTTTCGCAATTATTAAGGTAACAGTGGATGGCCTTAATGAATTAGCCATTTTAACGGTTTAATATTAATAATTACTAATAATTACTTTACGAAAAACTGAAGGGTATGTGTTTTAAGGTGTTGTGATTAGTATTTTATATACTTAACAAAAGTACACAGTATCCTATTATGAAACATAAATGACAACGTTAAAATGTGAAAGGACATCACACGTCCGTCTATGCATAGAACACATCATTTCAACTGCGAATTTAAAAGTAAACTGTGACTATTGTGTATTTCATTCATTATTAAGATAGATAATAAGACAGCATACTTTCTTTCACTCAAAAATAAAATTATTGATGAATACATGATTGTATTACTATTGTGTCTTTAAGTTGCATCATTAGTGTGCTCTAGTTCAACTTTTTTGACTTAACTTACCTGATGCTCTCACTTTACTAATGTGTTCTAGTTCAGTTTGTCCTAAACATTTCACTCTTCTTTATAACCTCGCTGCATAATAAAATAAGTAGGAAACAGCTGCCTCTTTGGTTTATTTACCCACTGGGGAATCAAATATAAGCACAGTAAAAGAACTCCCTGTGCGAAACATTTGTCGCAAACTCGTTGGAATAACAATAGTTTTTGTTGCACCATAAGCGCGCACACAGAATCACTAAACAAATGACTCACAGAGCGCTCGCTAATTTAGGAGATGGAAATTTCCACATTGCACTCTAGAACATTCTGGAGACTGAGTGACCTTAAACTACCAGAAGATTCTGGTTATCTGTTGATAGCAGTTCTGATGTTAACGACTGAGCGAGAGCGCTACCGCATCTATTTATCTGTGTTTCCTCTCCAGCTAGCTATTGTTCGTCGCCAAACTTTCGATAAACTGTGCCATATATAGACAGCGTAAACGTATAAGATTTTATTCTTTAATTAAAGTTGTAACTAAGCAGGCGGAATTTGTATATTAATCGTGCAATAAATGAATGAATGAATGAGTGAATAAGTTAGTGAATGAATGGACGGACGGGCGGGCAGACAGGCAGACAGATAAATAAAGAAAAAGTATGTATATGGCCACCTTCTCTTTCCAATTACCATTTATTTTCTCATACATTGTCACCTTCTCATCCAGGAATGATAAATCTAAATGTTTATTGACATAATTACATACGTTTACGGTTTATTAATGGGTAAAGGATTATATACTACAGACTAAAATATATTTAAGCTTGTATTAAAATTAACATTCTCGATATGCCTGTGTCGTAAAATATTATTTTACTGTTTCCTCAAAATAAAAAGTTGACTAACACAAATTTAATTACGTTATAATTTGATTAATCCGGTTCAAATACAGATGGTAGGGGTTCATGGTTTACATGTTGTTACAGTTCTGGCAGAATGTGATCGAGGGCTGAATTGACATTAGCTGTCAGATGCAGTTCATGTGCGCGGAAATATTTAGCAACAATGCATGACATTTCGAGGATATGCAGCGGCCAAGAAAATTCCACAAACCTGGTATTTAATGCAGGTAATACATATCTGTGGCAGCGTGGCAGATCTGTATATTGAACAATATAGCTAGTAAAAACATAATCACGACCAGCAGTCGCAGTCGCTCTATGGTTCGATGAAAACCAAACATATGCCTGACAGTCTACGGGTTTAGTTAATGTGGAAATAATGCATTGCCCAGAACACACAAATATTCAACATTTAGGAATGCGACATATTGTTCCTCAGTGATGTGTGCTAATCTGCTTTCTGCAGCGCTGTATTGTCAATTAAATTCCCTTGCAATGGGAATATCACGTATTTAACTAACAAGGGATATATGAGTGTCAGTACATAGGTATTACATATGCTAACTTTACTCTTTAATGAAGACAGGTTGTAAAACATGCATAGCATTAGTCACGGGTAACACCAATAATTTCATCATGTAACTTTTGTCCTTTAATATGACAGCGGATATGTACAGCTAGATAAAAAATCTGAGGGTTCAAATTTTATATTTGTTGGAGAGCACCATACATATATGAAAACACATGCAGGTGTTTGCATATTCTAGGGTCTATAAAGACCAAAGCGTTTAATGAGGCTATTATATTGCTCTCCCTATTATTATAATTTAATATTGATGCTGCATTACACATTACGATAAATAAGATTGGAACAATCATCGATATGTCAATACTCGTTTTGCTTGAATAATCTAAAGTGTGATTTAGCAAAGTAAGCAATTAGAAATAAAACATTTGCTTTTAAGTCAGCCTCCTTATGACCAGTAATTTCAGTAAACAGTGTAGGTAATATAACATATATCGAACTCGATTACTCCCACATGCTTCGTTTTGTTGCCTTCATTATTGTAATCCTGAATAGGAAATCTGTTACTTTATTTGCATACTCTTCTACAAAATATACCTACAAAAACATATTTTTGTATTTGTGTTCATACGAGGGCTGTTTAATAAACAATGTTCAAACATTTTTTGACTCCGTACCTTTACTCATCCTCATAATGTTGATAGTCCTTCTCAAAATAGTCTCCCCTGAATGAGATGCACTTGTCTCAGCGTTTCTTCCAGTCTTCAAAGACATGCTGGAAAACATTTTTGAGAAATCCTTCAAAATAGCCTCCGCAGCCTTCACTACTGCTTCTGATGATGGATAAAGCCTCCCACGAAGGCGTTTCTTTAAGTTAGGGAATAGAAAAAAGTCACATGGGGCTAAATCCGTACTATAGGGAGGGTGAGGGATGCACTTCACATTGATATTCAGCAACAACATTGGCAATATGCAGCTGCGCATTATCGTGGTGCAGCATCCAGCGTGCTTCACGGAAATGTGGTCTTTTGCGCCTGATATAGACTTGCAATGTTTTCAGGACATCCCTTAGTATTGTCCAGTTAGTGATGTGTGTGCAGGTACAACATACTGATAAACCATTCCATGAATATCAAAGAGTGGGATGACCATGACTTTCCCAGCAGAAGCAACCACTTTGGCATTTTTGGGGCGTTGGTGATGAAGAAGATTTCCACACTGTGCTTTACTGTTTGCTTTCAGGATCAAAATGATGTAGCCAAGTTTCATCAGCAGTGATTACGTTTGAAAGAAACTCCGGATATTCCTCTAACATCAACTTTAACTGCATGTTACCTCCATTGTAGCCGTAGGCGATACTGAACATGTCTGAACTTTGTCTGGTTCTCACAGGCGGTAAACAGGAGTACCAACAATGAAACTACTACGGCGTGTTTGTTTCACATTAAGCTAACAGAATATAATAAGATTGAATTTTAGTGCGAAAAATTAAGACCGTAAAAAATGTTATGATCATTTTTTTATTGAACAGCCCTCGTATTAATACAGATAAATGTTTATAAAAATTATTACATTAAAAATTTATTTTCTGCTAGAATGGGAATATATGAGGTTAAAGTAAAAAATAGCAACATCTTTAAAGGAAAATCAGTAATCTGATCTCTTATATCCCAAATTTGCTTTTTCCATTCATTGCATGGCCAGTAACCGAACGGACATGCACTTATATTTTTAAAACGTATAAAGTTTTAGCAACTCATAAAGATGGATCATCTCAGAAAAGTTTAACTACCCAGAAAATGTGATATAAATCGTTTTTAACGCCAACTGTCGTGTTACTTATAAGAAGCTTTTGCTTATTCCTTACGATTTACCAATTATACTGAATTATAGAAAATTCCTCATTCTTCATTCATGATCATGAAGATCTTCCTAGGTAATTTTCAGAAGTTAAAATTTCACTGTAAAATCATCTTAAATGAATAAAAAAGTTAGCTAAATGTGTTATAATCAGGCATCGAATCTCACACACCTTTAAAGGGATATGAAGTTTACGAGTTTCGCAGTATATAACTGATGACGTCAGTCCCGGGGACAATACGCAGGGATAGTCTGGTTCGCAACGCGTAGCTTTAGTTTCTTAACAACTACTGCCACCACTGAGAAGTTACCATTTGTAACTGTTGGGGACCTTGCGTTATGTTGTCATCTCTCGTCACGTCCTCACCCTACTATCCACTCAACACGCGGGATCCACACCGCCAGGAGCATATCCACAAAGGCCTTTAATACGTAAGGTACTAAATTCGGCCTCAGATCTTGTCATAGTCATAAGTAGACTTTAAGAAAAGACCTAATATGTAGTAATATTTATATTATGTGTAGTAACGCATAACAAAACTGATCTGGTCTAAAAGTTTGAAGTTTGTGAAGATTAAAATTGTATAGATTATTAAAGGTTATTTAAATAAAATGCAAGATATAAGCTTTTATGCGCAGAAAATCTACCCAAATTAATGTTAGTGTTAGTTCGTGCAGTAGCTGTATAATTTTCAATCACATGTCTTAACATCACTTTTTCGCAATACCTTGTCAAATGCCTGACTTAGATTTAGACTTGTTATTTGAAACTCAATAATTAAGGATATGTTTCGATTCTTTCTTAGCTTCCAGTGTGGGCGGCGTCCTGTTGGCCTTTATTATTCTGAAATGGCCGGCACCGGAAGCCAAGAAAGAAGTAATGGACAAAGAGCGTGGAAGTCTGCGTAATCATTTGAGATATTTCGATATTTACTGTTTCTACTTGATCATAATCCACTTTCCTGAAAATAGAAGAAGGATATCGTGTAGTTTTTCCTAGTTAAAAAAGGACAACAGACACTCTCTCTCGCCCTCCCTCCCTCTCTCTCGCTCACCTACCCTTAAGTACCCGCGCCTATGAATTGTCTTTTTCCTTCAGGGTAGCCGTATTTACAGTCTTTAATTAAGCTATAATAAGTATCATATTAAAACTAAAAAATATAATGAAATCATGTACCATAATTCGCACGTTGGCCATGGTAGCTCAATGGGTTAGAGCGACTGGACGAAAACCAGGAGATCCGTGGTTTAAAGCCTGACAATGGCATTGAATTTTCCATATTGACTCTATCCATAAAAACCTTAGCCTATGTACGGCTGGTGTGAAGAAATGATTAATTTCCACCAATTAACTAAAACTGTGTTATGTGTACGGAATTCACCGCATGACTAAATTCTAACAGTCACCCTTAACTTAGGGTACCGATTTGTCACTTGTTGGTGTCTTTATCTTCAAAGAATTAACACAAAGCGTCATTATAATTGTTTTACTAAAGTTACTGATCCATCTTTATATATAATAACTATAATACCATAGAGCTATTCGGCTATTCTACACGCAGCTTCAAACTAATAGACAACCGCTTCCAAATTAGAGGGCGAAAACAAGATAGAAAAAGAGATTGCCTCCAATAGAGGATCTTAGTCAAATACAAAATACTTGCCACAGTAACGTGCACGAAACAAAAGAAACAAAGCGAAATAAATAAAAAGAACGCAGGCATTTTTGATACATTTTAATATCTGGGTTATAACGCTGACATAATACAAAGATACAACTTCTGGTTCGTGACACATGTTCTGCCTTTTGGAGATGAACAAAACAGTTTTGTATATTTCAGCAGGAAACCAACCCCTTATTCTCTGAAACTTTTAGGCCTTCCACGTTACTGCTTGTGCAGTACCACCTCACTTTCAATCCAGTACATGTTTTCTGTGGTCGTTACTTTTCCTTGTGATATTTATTATTGTTTTATTATCATTCCCTAGGGCAATATTAAGGAATTGTTACACGACATTGCACAACGTTTATACATGTTTTCTGTACGTCACAAATTGACTGCATGTCCCTCTCTGGCATATATAATGGCATCGTTTAAAATGGCAAACACAAGTGATACCCGTCACAAGCAACATGCTGGAAATGAAGCTTTGCTTTATGAAAATGACGGAGATAACAATATCTGTAAGAGATTACATAATGGAGCATATTGCCCTGACGTATGACGACGAATCATTAGCAGCAATAGCCCAACTTGAACAAAGCTTGTAATTTCGCTGAGTGGGGATAAACTTAAAATGTGTGTATGTGTGTGTGCGTGTGTGTGCATGTGTGTGTGCGTTTGTGTTACTGGAGTTGAAAGTTTGTGTGAAAATGCCAATATTCACTTTGATGTCAATGTAAATATCGGGGAAGAGAAAAGTAAGCAACATGTGAAAACTGCACTACAGAGTAATTTAATGATTGATCCATAAATCGTTACTAACACGCTTCTTTGTATTCTGTCAAATTCTTGTTAATAATACTCAATATTGTTATATTATCTAAACTTAATTAAGTATGCGCTTACTTTAATAAGGTGCTGAAAATGAAGGTTATCACGAATTACGTGCCTTTTGCCCGTCGCAGTGCCAAAACCCTTCCGTAGTAATTCTAATCCTAACAAAAATTTTGTATTTAAGTTCCACACTTCCTAGTACACGACAAAATCTTCACTAAGCTCACTCCTACCTAAACCTATCATGAAAAATGTTAGTTATTTTGTGTTGCGTCCAAAATGGCTTTAACAATATTGATTAAAATAGCTCTTACTTGAGACAGTCGATGTGGATATTTGAAAGTAAACACACATTTTGGGGCTTTCTGTAGCTGTACAAAAACAGTATTTTTAGACCGGTGTCCACATATGTGTGGCACAATTCAATAACGAAATCACTTATAAATACATAACTTAGTGCTTATGTTAAACATATTTCTAAATATATTTTCCTCTATTATCTGTCCTTTAAATAAATATGTTTTGAATTCCTTATTTTCTCAAAAATGGCTTTAACGTTTATTTTATTAAAAATTTCCTCCTGCAAAGTGAATTTGATATAAGAAGTACTTTTGCTATTCAAAATTTGTATTTTGTTTTGACAAAGTTTGGTTTGCTTAACAATTGTTTTCAACAAATGATTGAAAGTTTCATGAAGGAGAATGGGATTTCCAGGTCAGCATATAGAACTCCCTTTTTAATCAAGATAATCGCCTCTCTATTCAGTTCGCTGTATTATCCCTTTTACCTTCTACAGAATGTGTAATGCATGTATTACTGTAAATATTAGTTGTAGGTAGATATTACATTGAAAATTATATGATTGTTGGCTTTGATAGTGTAGATTTTAAAAGTTATATCACAATAAATTTAGTAAGCAGAAAGTGTAGCACATGTATTTAACAAATCGGATATTTTTAACCAGTGCTCTACACAATTCGCTTCTTAATTATAGGAAATGTTGTTTCCATGAACATAGTATCTTTTGTAAGCTTCTGTGAAAGAAGGAGCAGAATAATAATTGTTGTTGGAAGTCAAGCACAGATAATTTACATTTTTCTCCACATGAAAAATATGCTACCAGGAGTTTGGGTACCTTCGGCATCCTTCATGGTCAGTAACTGAATTTGCATAAAGAAAAATATTGTTTTTCATCGTTATCATCAACCTTTGTTAGTGTATAATGAGAAAACATAAATATTAACGCCATTAGGAGAATACCTGCCAGCACAGTCAGCCACAGTTTCAGATTTTTAAACAACAAAGCAGACCCCTGAGCTTAAATTAAATTATTTTTTAAGCGCGTTTTCCTTCCCCTTCGTGGAGCAGGGTACTTCGCCTGGCCTTTTAAAGCAGATAGTGAGAACGAACAAGTAAGTTAAACGACGTTATGTGACTATAGCTTTTCGTATTGCATATTTTCTTTTACTACATTTATCACTTATGAAAGTTGAACATGTATTCTTAAGCAATAAATTCTTGTGCTATAGTATGAAAGGCGTACAACTAATACAAAACAATTTCAATAAACAATTTAAAACAGTTTTCAAAAAATTCATGACAGATAAGTACAAATCTTAAGGAAGGCCTCTTTACTTCAGTGAATATCTATCATTGAAATAAAGTTCAAACCTCTGTGAAGCGGAATTTCTCCTGCATAAGTTTCCCTTAAACCTTTAAAGTAAATTCTCCACAGTCTGGTTTACATTCTAGTCTTAAAACTCGTGTCGGGTTCCATTCCAAGTAGAAAATTGGAATTCTTTATTATCATTAGTACACAGCGGTCATTTTATAGTCCGGCCAACGACCGCCTTGTACGTACTCCACGAGGGAACCAGGTATATATGCGGGTGAGAAAACGATCTTTCTGTATTGCACTCCATCCAAAAAATTTAATATGGCACTTTCGCTGTAAAGCATACTTTGAGATGCCCTGAACGCATGGCATTCGTTTTGATGTCACTTTTGCAATATGATCTATATCAAGAGGATCAAAAGACGTTTGGGAATCAAATTGTTCGAAATATGCTCTAGATCCAGTATAATGTTATGTTAATCCATTCAATTTTATCTTTCAACCATTAAGTTTTTTATCAATTAAAAGTTTAGTATTCAAGTTTTAAAAGCTTTACTAAACAGAAATAATAAATTCCTGATACTAGGAAAGGAAAATAATTGCTATGTTAATATTAGTTGAGTTAACTTTGTATAAAATCCTAATTTTGCTGTTGCAGCATTTGTTGGATTGTTTAATGTGTATGTACACCTAGCGTGATGATTTTTCTTGCACGTGATTTTAATTCATTTGCACTTTAAAATCAATTGCATTTTACATGTCTCTCCAAGGTAACTCTTAGGCTGGCATTCGGAGTTCAATTCCCGTGATTCAGAAATCTGGCATTATATCTTTGATGGCTTTGTCTTATCGATAGACGAATGTTTGGGTGGTTTTCGTCGCTTCCCTTCCATGTTAAGTTACAGATGTGCAGTGGCGTGGCGTGGGTGCTTCATAAGTGTTGCCGGTTGCTTCAAACATATTCTGGGGAGTGGCTGTCGCGAATTTCCAGGTTAATATTATATAACATAAATCATACACGAATATATATATAAATAAATAAATAAATAAATAAATAAATAAATAAATAAATAAATAAATAAATAAATAAATAAATAAATAAATAAATAAATAAATAAATAAATAAATAAATAAATAAATAAATAAATAAATAAATAAATAAATAAATAAATAAATAAATAAATAAATAAATAAATAAATAAATAAATAAATAAATAAATAAATAAATAAATAAATAAATAAATAAATAAATAAATAAATAAATAAATAAATAAATAAAAATTATAGAGATATGCCTTATTTAAATGTATATACAATTCCTCCAATTGAAGGTGTCTATATTTCAGTTCAGTGCACGAATTCTTCTCCAAGAAAACATCAATGACATAGTTTTCAAATGTTGCCTTTAAAGTTTATTAAGCAATACCGTTCCCACTGATACCAAGAACAGAGATGAAAGTATATTCTGAGTTTGAGTGTATATTAGATAAGTGCGTATTCTGCGGAGTGCTGAGAAAGGTTGTTCTGCTTATACACTGGTGACAGGAATGATCAAAATTAGTTCTGTGGTCGTGTGATGTATGATCGTGTTTAAGATCCAGGTTGCCCTTCCTGTTAAAACTGTATGACACTTTTCACCAAATGAATTCGAAGGGTTTAAAAGGTTTCGATCAGACGAACCCATTCATTTTACTCGAAAATTGCGATGTCATTTTTCTTATTGTACTTTTAATATTAAATCATTCACCATATTACTGATACACACGAAGAATTAATACTGGTACTCAAGGTTTGCCGTTTCATTGCACTGGCAACAATCATTCTCGAAACAAATCAATAAAGCCTCGGTAGCCTCTGAAGATCATTGACATCCCACACGAATCTGTACACTTGGAGTTTGCCGGTGAGTGCCACTGGCAACATAACGAGCTATTTAGAACTGGAGGATGTTCGGGGGATCTATCATCGACCGGTCCCAGTGAGTTGGTCACAAATTAACGCAATTGTAATCTGAAAGTGAAAGTAAGTGCTTAGACTTTCCATTATTATTTGAACAAAATGTAACGTAAAAATTGGATACACTTTCTTCAATTTATCAGTTTTTGCCGTCGCCAACAGAGGCAACATTAAGGCCACGCCACTGCAGATGTGATTCTAGAATTAGTATTTCATTACGGTGGGGATTCGGTACGTAGGCCACTATACTGGGTTCATTGTTCCTATGCCCCTAATTGGGGGCACCCTCGGGAGGGAGGATGAGGCGAAGGAGACAGAGGGCGGCCGACCCAAGGAGCCACGGCAGTACAGAGGGCAAGGTCCCAACAGTTTACTTGGATAGAGACTTCCCCCAACAGGCCAGGACAACGGACATGCTCCCCTACTGCGGGATGGCAACGAGCCCACCAGCCGAGCCCCAAAGGTCTCAGGCATTCGACCTGAGCCCCAAAGTTTCCCCGAAATGGTCCCAGAAGAGGAGCTGAGACCGGCAACCGACCTACCGGAGGAGAAAGTAGATTTCCTCAGAGCATATCATTCCACCATGCACCGCCGAGACACCCTGAAAGAGATCACCACATGAGAGATGATGTGTAATTACAATGGAGATGAAATGGAGCTACAGAAAGTTCGGGAGATGTAATTAATCTACTCAGCATTCTCCTAGTGACCCGGGCAACTCCGAAAAAAAAAAACATGGATCAGGTAGGTCGCCCACGGGAATCGAATCCGGGCCTCCCGAATGCGGGCCATTGACGAAACCACCTGAGTCATCCCGCTGGGTGATGTGATTCGAAGTTCAGTGGCGCATGGCGGTGCCGCATGGATAGGATGCTTGCTCAAAGAAAAGAGGGGTTGCTTTGGCTCCGTCAGTAACGAGTACGATGAGCCTGAAACAGGGCCTTCCAGTGCACTTCATCTCTTTCTCTAATAATGTGCTGTGTGCAATGACATCCATCCTTTTATAACTTATAGCATAAATGGCCTTCCAGGATGTTTTGTTGTAACTAATATTCAAACCTTTACTTCTCCTCTTATGACTTCCTGGTAATTAAAAATGCAACAAAAATAAACGAAGTGTTTACATGGTTTAACATATTCATTTTAAGACCGATATCTCAAACATGTAAAATTGTAATTATTGTTGTATATTGCAGTCAAATGTGATAGATCGAGGTAAAGTTCCTGTAAACGAATAAAGACATATTCAGTGCATCTTGCTTTTTGATATGGTGTGTAACAATCACACCTGGTAACATCGACCGAGCCAGTCAACAACTCTGCTTTTGCCGAGCCTTATGTAAATGCTGTATTAATAGAATCGTAAACAATTGTTGACAAATAAGGGGTAGTAAAACCCTTAAGGTATAAATGGTAAAATTAAACTGGCAAATGTAATTATATCGCATGTCTCTAAAAATAACTACAATATCAATTGTTGAAATTATATATATATATATATATATATATATATATATATATATATATATATATATATATTACTAGCATCTCTGATGAAAATACAGAACACGTGGAATATAGGAATTTCAAATTCCCGCGCATGGTATTGGAGATTGAATAAATAATCTGATAATCGTTTGGGGAATTCCTTGGATATGATGTCTTTTCATGCTTAAAACATTGATGGATTTTGATACGAAATGTGATGGCTAACAATGTGTAAAACACTGTTTTTCAAGTTCATGATTTAATGAACAACAGCTGTGCTGAAAGTAGTGGTGACTTTAATCACCTACCCAGTCCTTTCCTTAGAAAAGGAAACATGCCGTTTCTTTAACTTTCTTCACTTGTCATAAAAGTTTCATTCAGCCATGAATAGGCACAGGAAAGAAAATTATGGTCTTACTTCGGCGAACTCCTCAGGAATTCTTAATAACATAGCAGCGGTTCAAAAGGGAGGAAATATTGAACAAAGATTTCCTCGATTTTTGCCGCTGAATTATTCCTCTGGTAAGGATAATGAAACGTTAGCCAGCGTCTGTTACGGAACATGCCGTGCGTTCGAGATACATCGATTGGAGACTTAATAAGCGGCCGTATGTATGTTCCCTCAAGCACTTTGCGCTAGAATATCGAAACTAAAACCGCTTTCAGTTCAAATTTTGTACGAATAAAGTGACGTAATTATTTATTCCACCGTGTAATATATTTGCTCGAAGTTTGTGTATAATTCACAGACTGTTTTTTAATTTAGAACCTTGCTTTTAATTGAGTGCTTCATCTTTCTAACAAATGGATTGCTCAAATAATACTGTATATAGTTTTCTATTACATTAATTGTATATCTTGTTTGTTGGTGCTGTCTCCTATAGGTAACATATCTTTGCCCATTTGCCACCTAACATAAAGAAAGTGTCACAGTCTTACACAAATTTAACATCGTGCGCGCATATATATGTGGTGTGTGTATGTGAATTGTGCGTGAGCGTGTGCGCATTGTGGGTTCACCTGGGAATATGAAAGTTTCTTTCTAGCCTGAATTAATCTGTTGTATAGGTAAAGCTATCGGCTAATTTAAACAGCAAGAATTTTTATCAAGGTAGCGAAGCTGTAAAATAAGATAATAAATAAATGAATATATATATATATAATGCTATCTGGTTTGTAATAACATTTATAGGATGATTTTCAAACATTTGCTCTTGTAGGTTTTAATTTTATCAGATCTTTGGTTAAAGCTTCTGTGTTCACATGGCTACACTATTTTGACTTCGCTTATTTAAAGTAAATTGTCTCATACCGTTTTATACGTTATTCAAGCCATTAAAAGTAACATATGTAAATTGTAACATTGTAAGAAAATGTAATTTAAGGCATGTAGTATTAATTGGTAATGGGGCATGCTGATTAATGACAATTAAATAAAAAAAGCCATCTCTTCTCAGGTATGTAAATAATGGTGAAAAGGAAACTACATCAATAGAAGGATTGAATGTAGACTATATCTGTATATCATATTTGTGAGAGAAAATCATCTATTTTAATTTTCGAAAATAATTTATCCATGAAAAATTAAATTAATGAACCTGATAAGTATAAATATATTGGTTAGGAAATACTTCATAGAAACAATTAGATTTCATCTGGAAAAGGTCACTCATGAACTTAATAGTTTGAGATCGCCGCTACAAAATGGAGATCGATTTAGCCGGACTTATCAAGCATCTAATTCTAAAGGATAAATTTTAAATAGTTTCATTTATCTTTTATCTTTCCCTTATATAAGTTATACATAAGTCTAATATATTACATTCTTGTGAATTTTCAATCTACTACCGCTCATTTTATGTGATAATTTATATTAACTGTTCATTTCAAAAGCTTCTTTCCATTTATTTCATTTTACTCCGGACAAACTATTGCACAAATAGTTATATTGCATTTGCATGCGCTTAGTTCTATTGTACTATTCGTAGGTACAAGGGGATGCCAGGGAATCTAAACGAAAGTCTTAATATTTAAAAGGAGGTTACTGGTATTGAAATTTCATATCTACAGATTTCTAACGCAGCAAGATATAACTTACTGGTGCAAAGTAGACTGAATTCAAACAAATAATAAAAATATCTGATGGCCACAAAGAAATTAATTTAAAATATTCTCTATGTTTTAAAGAGGTCTACATTTACTGTGCCGCTCTTTCTTCTTTTAATAAGATTTTATTAATTTCTTATGATGCTCTAGTACGGAATTGTACCCAGTGATCCAGACGGTTAGGTCAAAGGAGTCAGTTCCTAATTGTCTAATTCGAGGTGAGGGGAAGCCAAGAGTAGTCTGTAACGGGCAAACGTAGAGCTCATTAGAAGTCCATGTATCTAGG
Organism: Mantis religiosa; assembly: GCA_030765055.1. Lineage (NCBI taxonomy): Eukaryota > Metazoa > Arthropoda > Insecta > Mantodea > Mantidae > Mantis > Mantis religiosa. The sequence continues at coordinate 125,702,838 of CM060953.1, read as the reverse complement.
GAGAGAGAAGATGCCCTGCATATTTGGGGGAAGTGAGGTGACTACCCCACCATGCATTACACTCATAATGCAACCAGCAGAAAGTTTATTGCTGATACATTTCAAGTAGTACATAACAGAAAGTGAATTAAAAGAACTGAGGAAGAACGGACATGCATATTTGAAAAGGATCTCACCAAAGAAGATGTCAAAGCATTATTCACAGATTCAGTTGGTTTTCGAAGTAGAAGGCATACTACAGCAGATGGAGAGATCATTTCTCCAGGAGCCGGACAAAACAAATATGGCTAATCCTTGCCGTTAATCTCAATAATGATGATGATGACAATGGCGATGATGACTGAAATGTATATCTAATGTTTTTTCCGAATGGAAAGAGGTTTACAGGACTTTCGCAGAAAATTCAAGGTTACATTTTATTTGTCGTATATTTTCATCCATTTTGGCCTCATTTGACAAAAACCAGTCAAGAAATACGTTCCATATAGACGGTAATTTGGGTTCAAAAATTTTCTTGAAAATCTACGCGACGCATATTTGGAATATACTGAAGTGAAACACAAGTATGGTATGTTCACGATACTTCATTTTTGAGCTATGCTACAGATATACGACCTTTCACACAAATGTGTTTTTTTTCCCTTTATATTCAGGAACTTTCACAACGTATATCTGATGGAATTGATAGGGAAAGTGATGATAGGGAAAGTAAGAAGTTATTCCAAATGTGCCACATTTTGTATTATAAAAAATTCAGATTCATATGCACAGAAGACATTATGCACACCCTACCAGGCACAGGCATATTACGTTTGCAATTTTTTTTTAATTTACGTCCTTTAACTTTTTAAGTCATATCGAGCGATGAATGGAATGGATTAAATGATGCTAAAATGGATCCAAGGTCCACGGAGCGTAGAGTTACCCGACAATCGTCTTTTAGGATAAGGGAAAACCCTGGAAAAACCTTATCCAGGTAACTCACCCTGACCGAGATTCGAACTCGGGACCTCTTGAACGTGAGGTAGGCATGCTATCATCTACGGTACCGAGGCGGGCGTTTGCAAAGTTCTGACAACCATAATAATTAATTTTGCAATAGTTCTAACCATTGAAGATAGCTTCCCCACTTTTGTCAGGATCACATGGCTTACTCTGTGCATTCTTCAATGAACTATTCTTAGAAAAACTTCTACCTATTTTATGCTAATCCAGCATTTTAAAAATGGTTTTATTAACTATTTTCTTGTAGATGCGATGGAAATAGGGGAACACAATTGCCTTAAGCGGTAATCAGATACTTTAAGTGCTGGTTGTTACGTGAGGACTTTAAAATTAAATTCCCCTTCTATGTGCAGGAGAAAAGAAAGAAGGAAGTAAAGCACAAATAACGCCTTCCCATTTGAGAAATATATGTGTCGGCAAATTCAAAACAATAACCTGTAAACATCAGAAATAGGTACTCTTCAACAAAATATAATTTAAAATTATCGTGTAATTTATCAAAGTTTACATTTTAGTGCAATAATACACATGTTTTAAATATCATGAAAATATCTTTAACTATCTCAAACTAGAATGATCCACTTGTAAACATATAGGAGGGGGAAAGAGAGAGACGGAGATGAGGTAAGGAAACCGACCTCTGTTTACACCCATGAATTTCAGTTCATCGTTCAGTGTTTTCTATCCTCTTATATGTTTACAATAGGATAGTTCTAGTTTTAAATAGACTATTGTGTTATTCACAATCGCTGCAGCCAATTTTAGGTAATCGACGTTTTCGAAGAATTTCCATAGCAGAGTCCGGAGTGGGAATTTTTTTAAGCCTTCTGTCGCCTTTGAAGGTGAATTTGAATACCAAGTTTGTTGTTTAACCGACATTTTTTTTAAGTTATGCTGTTCAGGTTGCCTCAAAACATAAATTTGAAACCTCGGCATCGAAAATTTTTATGTAAAATAAATGCTTCGTCTATTTAATATACTGGTAGAGAAAGTACTTAAAGAGAAATATAAAAACATGTCTGCAAGTGGTCTGACTGTTTTGCGAAAATCCAATGGTGCACAACTCTTCGTATAATGCCCAGCCAACTGTAAGTCCTGTAGACTGTAAAGGTTTACAAAGCATGTGATGCATCAAGGTTTACCGTCTAATGAAATTCTTTTCCAGAAAAGGCGTTAATTACGTTTAAGGGAGAGAATAAGTTTCTGTTGTGTACACGAACAAGAAGACTGATGTATGGTACTTTGTTCACAACTTGAAAGTAAAATGGTCTTGCAAAGACCACGCCACTCTTTCTCAAACACTAATTAACCTACCAGCACAAGTGAGCTTAGAAGAACGTAGAGCTAGCTGCATTACTTGTAAGTCTTTTTAGGTACATAGCTGTATATCTGTCATAAGGTGATTCAAAACTAGCAGCGCAACCTGGAACCACTGCAAATATTTGAACAATAAGAGAAGTGAAGCATATGAGTATATAATGATTAGGAACAACTAAGAATGTTATAAGCTAAGTTGGTAATTTTGCAAATGTTGTAGCCCTGATTCTGAACAAAATGGCAAGGATAAAGAGTAGAGCACTGAGGAGGATGCCTCGCGAAGTGCAACTTCCAAAGAAAAAGGAATGAAGATCGTGGTGGAGGAATGGACAGCAGGGGGTGAGGTTCGCAGACAGATCAGAGACGTGCGGAAATGCTGAGAGATCACGGCGTCAGAATCTGCTGTGCAGCTACCAAAACTCCAGGTCCGGTGTCAACAAGCGTCTCCCCATTTGAGGACATCGACCGAGTGCCGAATCAGGGGTCATACTTCAAGTGAACTTTTCGGGCGCACTTTGAGCTTACAGGAACGAGTATACAGTAACATAACGTTTAAGCTCTAGTCTGACGTCGTAACGCTAAATCCCGGAAATTGTTTCAGAGGCTTTAAATTTTTGTTATAAAACAACTTCCTAAAAAGGTTCTGAAAGGGATTTACAAGGCCAATGATAAATTAATGCACTTGTTTTCATTTTCATTTTCAGAATAGGCTCACTAAATGTTAATGTTAGAGATACATAATTATGTTATCCTATTATGCGGGAGTAAGATCCCTACTGCAGCAGCCAAAAATACGTACATGGTTCCACTAATATCTAAAATATGAAAATAAAAACTAATTTATAAGTATATACAGCTGTTATAAAATTCCTGAAATTCTGTTGTAATAAAAAAATATAATTCCAGTTCCTACAGAGGACTGTTTTCTTATTTTAGTAAAGGACGTACTTCAGTTATTTAATGATAAAATGGTGAATGAACATGATCAAAATTCTTAGTTGGAATGTAAAAAATGTCAGTATTTTTACTCACCATTTAATAGTCATAGATGATGATGCACTCAAATGTTCTAAATTTTCTATACAAATTTCTAACGAGCTCTCGAGTTTCCTTTTCTCTATTTTGTATAAAATCTCTCGAAAAGCACAAGCTTAAAACTTACTATTTTTTTTTTTTTTAAATTTTTAGCTGCTTTCTTGTCATATATGAAAGAAATTGTAAATCTAATACAGCAATCTTCTTAAAATGAATTAGTATTTTTATAAACAAAAGACTTATCTGTGCAAAAAAAGGTTGTCCTTACATTTGAGGTTTAACCCTTGCCTTGAAAATAGGTGGTGGTTTTGTTATTTTCCCATCTCTTTAATCAGCCTAAGCCTCCGGATGTTATGCATTATGTCACACACTCTGGTTAGAAAGGTAGGATACTAGTATTTTGCCAAGAGTTTCGTAAGCCTTTGAAATACTGAGGCAGAAATATCATTTCCTTAGGTACAAAAATTATTTTTTAATATTTCTAAGAATTCCGGTATAAATATTAACGCAAGGTTACATGTACATGATGGCTTAAGTTATTAATTTGTATTAATGTTGTTCAGTTTTTTATTTATAAAATGTAAGAAAGTTGAGATTAGATTTATTATTAAAATCCTTAATGGAATTTCTGTGTCAATATTGATTTTCACACTAGGAAAATTCTCAAATGAATTTGTAAAGTCAGTGCTTTATATTCTTTCCCCCGAAACACAAATAAATAAGAAAATCACTGGCCTAATATAACTCTTAATCAGGGAAATAAACATCAAAATGAGTTATGAGAACGTATCTCCGATAAAAGGATTTATTCAGTGCAGTTATGTTTCATTTTAGAAAAATATTATTAAAACATAAACTTATTGAGAACAAAACAACAAATTTTAAGAGGTTCTCTTAACAAAGTCGACCGAAATAATAGGAATACCGCTATTTACCTACAATGATGGAGACAAATTTGATAAAAAAACTGTTATAACGTTTTCTGTAAAGTCTTTGCGGTCCTGAATTAGAGGAATGATCTAAGCCAGTGCATCATTTACATCTTTAGGTATAGCCGCAAAATAAGATGTTAGTGATATACAGTGATCAAATGTTGATCACTTTGTGATGCTCCATTCTTTTAAATGAACGCGATAAAGAAAATTAGTAAAGAAAGAACCAGAAGGAAGGGAGAAAAGGAGAAGAGAAATGAGAGATGAAGGGAAGGAGGGCGGGAAGGAAGAAAGGAAGAGATAAGCATTTATAAAGTGTTTGATAATTGAATGTATAACTAATAATATCTCATAATTGGTTGAAATCATATGCTTTATATTTGATAGGTATAATTTGTGATCTTATGAGCTTTAATTCTTTTCTTCCTTCAAAAACAATACCGGAAACGAAATAATAAGAAGAATATCCTTAGTTTGCAAATCCGTCTAGACCCTTCATACTCCTGGACTAGACAATCAACAGAAAACTTAAATTTGAAGTACAAGAAGACTGCGTCTACCCAGCACTACTTTATGAATGCCAAACTTGATCGACAACAAGTAGACAGATGAGCGCACTACCAGTGGCTGCTCGTGCCGAAAAATGACAGCGTGCTGCTGGAAAAAGTCCATGCAACTCACCTAAAACCGAAAAATGAAGTCCATGAGTCAATGTTTCTTAATGGTATAAACATAATTTCTCCTTGCTTTCGCTTTTGCTCAATTTTTGGATTGGGTGCTGGTCTTCTAACATTTTTATACTACCTAAGCCTTTCTTCTAATGCTTGCCTTGACAATTTAGTTTTCTGAAGCTTATTAACAGTATTAAATATTTATTGGTTAAAGTTTACGTAATATTAAATTACTCATACATTGAAGAAATTAATTTATAACACGTTTCACACTCCCACACAAATTAAAGAAACGATATCAGTCACTAAATAACGTTACACAAAGGAATACTTGGAGACAATGCGAGCATGTGGACCACATGCACTTGTTACGGGGTATTCCTGTTATGGTTGCGGGAATATGAATTATCGCGCCAACATGATAGATGCATCACAAACAATCTGCCCTGCGATTTAATAACCATTAGGTATTGGATCTGTTTACGTAAGAGGGATGAAATCAGTTTCTAGAACTAAAATATAAAGCAATGATAGATTGTTAAATGCTTTTCAATGCATATTCAAGTTCTACAGCTATTGAGTGTTGGTGGCCCTGCAGCGAATGATACCGCGCAACACCCAGCTGCAGCACGCATTTGTGCAAAAATCTGGGGAACTTATGACATTAAGGTGGCAAGAGGGGAAGGTTGTACGCATGCGTAATAGTGATAACCGAGCTTGCTGGCTCTCAGCACGTTGAAGTCAAGGATGCATTTCAATAGTTACGCAGGTGTTTTCCATGCATTAAGAGTTCATTATTGGTCGCACTCGATTTCTTATACTTACAATAATGTATTGTTATTTAATGGTATTTTAAAATTTCTACAATGTGATTTATAAAACAGAAAAGAGCGTGCTGCAGCACTGCAGCACTTAAGGACGAGCCGCCCCTGCTCACTACAAATGTGCCAAAGGAAGATGGAACGAAGGATATTGGGAATAACTAAGAGACACAGAATTTCTAATGAGTCGCTGTCCCAAATGACATCAGCAACAAACGTCACACCTAGAGCAAACAGACTGAATTGAAAGTGGGGAGGAAACATCGCTCGGATGAAAGACGAAAGTTGGACATACAAAGTCACCATATGGCACCCGCGCAAAGGAGACCGTCACAGAGGTAGACCAAGGAAGAGGTGGACAAACTTCTACACAACACAAGCAGGTCAGCAATGGTCCAGTATAGCAAGAAGTAGAGGAACATGGAGAACAATTGGAAGTCGACTAGAAAATACAGTGCCAACCTACAAACAAAATCCAAGTTGACTCAGTGATAGTCTAATCATTACAAAGTGATAGTGAATCAACTTAAACCAGACAAACGAACACTAGACGTAACCTTAGCTCACCGCGTTAGTGAAACAGAGGTAGCGTCTAGCAGGAGGCCTTTGTCCTTCAAGGGACACATTAGGCTATTACTGTTTATTATTATTATTATTATTATTATTATTATTATTATTATTATTATTATTATTATTATTATTATTATTATTATTATTATTATTATTATTATTATTATTATTATTATTATTATTATTATTATTATTATTATTATTATTATTATTATTATTATTATTATTATTATTATTATTATTATTATTATTATTATTATTATTATTATTATTATTATTATTATTATTATTATTATTATTATTATTATTATTATTATTATTATTATTATTATTATTATTATTATTATTATTATTATTATTATTATTATTATTATTATTATTATTATTATTATTATTATTATTATTATTATTATTATTATTATTATTATTATTATTATTATTATTATTATTATTATTATTATTATTATTATTATTATTATTATTATTATTATTATTATTATTATTATTATTATTATTATTATTATTATTATTATTATTATTATTATTATTATTATTATTATTATTATTATTATTATTATTATTATTATTATTATTATTATTATTATTATTACTATTATTACTATTACTATTATTACTATTACTATTATTATTATTACTATTATTACTATTACTATTATTATTATTACTATTATTATTATTACTATTATTACTATTACTATTATTATTATTACTATTATTACTATTACTATTATTATTATTATTATTATTATTATTATTATTATTATTATTATTATTATTATTATTATTATTATTATTATTATTATTATTATTATTATTATTATTATTATTATTATTATTATTATTATTATTATTATTATTTTCCACAAGGAATTTTTTTACCTATTGCAATTTTATAAAGATAAAAGTTCAGTGAAAATGGAAACGACTTCATTCCCTACTGTCAATATATACAAGGACCTTATATCATAAATGTGTTATTTCAATCATATTCTTTTATCCGATTTTTCCATAGCGAGTAGTTCGACACTGGAGGAGTTTTTTGTTGTTTGTAATTTACGTCATATCGGACGATGAATGAAATGGGTGAAATGATGCTCAATGCGTCCGGAGTCCATGGAGCTTAGAGTTACCCGACATCCGTTTTTCAGGATATGGGAAAACCCCGGAAAAACCTCATCCAGGTAACTCACCCTGACCGAGATTCGAACTCGGGACCTCTTGAACATGAGGCAGACATGCTACCATCTACACTACGGAGGCGGGCGAGGAGTTTTTTAAAAATCTTCGCATGACATCCCTGGAGGTCCCCGAAATTAAACCTGAGCTTTGATACTCAACGATCGCTAATTTGATAGCGGCGCCTGGACCTTGTGAAAATGCTTGTCTTTTTGACCTATATTTCCAGTAATGTATGAGTTTCAAATGTGTTATTCTAATAGAATACTTCCTGAATTTACTTTGATAGGTAAGCAGTAGAAACGTAAAATTGGTGAGGCTTGGTTATATTAATAACACCTTCAATATGTTTTTGAAATTGAAACAACCACAGCTTATGCTATTTAACAATAAACAAAATTCAGGTCATGAGCGAGTTAGTTGCTACCTCACACTCACAGCTAAGTTTTTATGTTTGTGTACAAATTGGAGGTGCTCAAAGCTGGAGGCAATCCCGAATACTTGAAGCCCTCTCTGCACAAGAGCAGTGATAATTTTAGCGTGCTTTGTGGCAGTGCAGAAGGCCGTTTGGTTTCGGACGGACACTTTATTAATTTGCTACCCCCCTTTCCTCTCGCCCCGGCCGGAATCCGGACCGTTATACCTTCCCTTTCCCACTCTGCCCATCTATCATACCGAAGCGATTAAACACTTGCAGAATCTGAAGGGCAGCGATACACGCGGTGAGATAAAAATCCATGTTACACGTTCCAAAAAAAAAAAACAAACACAACGAAAGTGACGTGCTCTATTATTATTTCAAACTCAGAAAACGCTTTGTTTAAATCTCTCTTCCCCCAGCCTACTCGGAATGCCTTAAAGCCCCGCGGCGGGACAGGTGACAGATTAATGTTTCTAATCCCCAACAAAATCTCTTATTATTATTTAAAACATGATTGTCAGCGAGGATTTTCACCGCTTAGTGGCGACTTCTGCGTACAGTTCCTTTGTCAGAGCGTAATCGCATTAAGGAGGGTTTTCATCCTCCGTGCAGCCTGCGCAGAGTGTCAGTTGTAACGGCTCTCTCTTATCTACGAAACAAGTGAGGCAATTTGTATAAATAGCAGTCGTTTCTCACGGTACTAGTGACATAAGGAGAATTTATTTGCTAATGCAGCTGCACTGTATATTTGGGAACTTGTGATTAGCCATTTGGCCTTTTTCAAGCTTTTGATATTCTTCTTTTATCTTTAAATGCAGATGTATTATCTATTCTCTTAAAAAATAACAAATAATTTTAATCTGTCATAACTCATAATCATAAAAAAAAAAACTCAAATATGTCTAGACGTTAGAGAGAGCATGTGTGCATTTATTTTAAGAAAATATTGTTTAGTATTACTGCCGATTAATGGAATGAACCGGAGTTGATTCCTAATATTGTCATGTGATATATTTCTTGCTGGTACCATTAAATAGTAAGTGACAAAGCTGTATTAGAATGTCATGTTAAATATTCAACAAGTCTTTCTAAAAGTATATTCAAATTTATACATATATCTTCCCTGAAAAACTATGGAAAACCCGGGCTTTCCAGCCGGAAAAAAATGACGCATTCTTTAAGGTAATTATTACAATGCAATGATTAAAGTCGGGAAACTTTAAATACATAAAGTGAACATTTAGAAATGATGGTCACAGCCGCATTATCTCATTATTTCCTATTATTTGAATCATTGTTCCAAAAGTAGTAAGCCACGTTTGGTACTACATTAGGCTTAAATTGAAATTCAACAAAAGGGAAAAATGTATAACTCATTTGGCGTTTTAATAGCCTTAGTGTTCATTGAATATTTTATAAACATAATTAGATATTACTAATGATGGCTTTGAATTTTACATTTAGATTTGACTCTCATTCCCATCTTACCTCCCTTATACAAAATTATAAACGAATGCACCGAAGTCACAGGTTTGTCACAGGGAGCTTGAGGTATATGTTTTTCCTTACTCAACGTATCTCCGATACGTATTTAATTAAAGTTGTCAGAAATATTTTTGATAAAATAGACAACGAATTTTTTTCTATATAAAGCATGCCTTTTTAAGGTTGCAGCATTTTATGAACATTTTTATGTTTTATCTTTGAAATTTATTGCACTTAAATACAGTCTTCCTCTGTGGTCTATGGTTAACATCCTGGTCTGATTCCTCAGCTCGCGGGAACCCGGCGGCGGGCAATGAATTTCTTTTCTCTGGCGTAAAATTGCCTATCGTTGCTTCTTTCGGAAAGGAAGTAAAGCCGGTGGTTTCGATGGGTAGACTGACAGCACGTAAAATGCCCCACGCCTGATAAGAAAGCCTCTGAGTAAATAAAGCGGTCTTTCAGGCATAATATGGAATGGGACGGTGTAAACCACATGTTAAAGATCGTCCATAAAAGCTCAATTTATATACAAACTTAAGAATCCATCTGAATTGTTGTTTTCTTTACTTATTTTTACTCACACGCTCATATACACGCACATGCACACACAAACACTAAACACGCAACAGACCACATCCGAACAGCTTTGTTTTTAAGGGGTTTGTACCTAAACGAATGTTCACTGACCTGCACATCGAAGTTTATTTTATATGGCTTTCGTCAGTGCAAGAGACACTAAACGCTTAAAGAAAAGAAAAGTATCCATTTTCCTAGTTCCATGCCTTCCAATATGACACAAGAAGCTAAAGAAAGCTACACAAATAAAATAAAACAAAAACAGAGATAAATTTCATTTGTAAGAAACAATAAACAATCTAACTTTAAAATAAAATGTGATTGCGCTAAAGGAGGAGCAGCATTGATCTGACTATAAAACATGATTTTATGTGATTTAATTGACTTAGAGGATTTCTGAATTTGTTTTTAAATTTTTAAGTCATCTTCAATAAATTATTACTAATGTAATCCAAATGTTTATTGTTTTACTTGAGTACAAAACAAATCCTAACTTAGTGACGGGTAAGGCCATTAAAGGCTTAATTAGTAAATATATAATAAAATAAAATAAAAATCATCTAATTTCTTAATCCGGAGTAGAACTTATTCATTAAAACATCAAAACATATACAGAACATACACAATTTACAGATTATAAATAAAAATAATAATAAATAAAAAATTATAAACGTGTTAAAATATACACTCATCAAACATAAAAATCCACACCACTTTCTAAAAATAAACATATATAAAAATAAATTAAATTTCAAAAATATAATTAAAAAATTAATTCTTTCTAACCCACCCCTTTAAACATTTTATAAATTTGATTTAACATTTTTTACACAAATTTCAAACATACTTGAAAATATTTTTTTTAACAAATATAATATTACTGGTTTCCAGTAACACATACCTGGTAATCCACCATCCTGGGGTCCACCATTGGTACTGGTATGCAGCACTACTATTTAGCCAAATATATATATATATATATATATATATATATATATATATATATATATATATATATATCCTAACCACACAAAACCATCAATTACAGATTGATTAATTTCCAACAATAAATTTTAAAAATGAACAATTATTAATTTATCTACTTTCAAAATCAATAAAATATTCATATATATACAATTACTTTAACTTCCTACAATATTATTTATAAAATTAATATCACAATTAAAATTTAAAACCAAGAAAAATTTTAATACATAACGTTAATTTTCACTTCCAATTAAAACATAAATTTTAATACAAAACATTTTAAAAATGCAAATTTAAAAATATAATTTATTATTAATCAAATATTAAACTTATTTAAAATTTACGTTTTTTATTATTTAATTTAATAATACAAATATAGCTTTATCACTTTTTATACATAAAAAGTTTTAATATGAAAATCAGATAATAGTATTTAAAATATTTGCACCTGTCAGTTACTATTTAGAATTTTCAACCATAAATATAAACCTTTTTAACTTCAAATTACGGGGAATTTATTTATTTTTCAAAAATAATAGTTATAAAAGTATTTCACAGTTAATAAATAAATTAAAAAGAAAATTATATTATCATCATGCAACTTCGCATTCAAAATAAATTGAAACTCTATTATCTAAACAAATGCATATACAAAATAAAATTTTCAAATCACTATCTCTCAATTTGATTAATAAAGGATATTTTAATAACAATTTCCCTACATTTTAACTCCTTATTCACTATCACGATCAAATTTCTTAATAAATAAATAAACCTATAGCACACCCTCCAGGCAACTAAAATCGTGTTACTGTATTCAGTTATCCTTTGGAGGGTAAAATACTGATGTTAGAAGGATTTGCCAAGTGTCCGTTGTGCTGACGTAATACGCAAACAAAATTTCCCAAGTAGTTAATTCTTTATATAGGATGAGAGACAGGAAAAGGGGTAAGCCAAGTCTATAAACATGCTCTCTTCCATTATTCATCCGAGGTGCACTTTAGAATTAATTCCCTTTTAAATTCTGAGTAATTTATAGCCACAGGCTTGAATATTAACGTAAAAAATTACTGGCCTCCACACATAACCTATAGAAAGTGGATGACACAAAAAATAATAACATTTTCTTTTCCTCATTTCTCTGCGAAAATTGCGCGTCCCATAAATTTTCTGCAAGGGGAAAAAGTTTGCGCTTATTTGAGGCGCGCAATCCCCCACCATACCACTCTGGAGCCGCAGCCCTTTGGCTGCCATGTGCAAATTGGCATTAGAGTGCACTTCATGCATATATACATCACAATACATGGAAACACCCAATTAGATGATCCAAAGTTCACCCCTCTCCCAGGCAGTTAATCAAGCTATGGACCGATATCCTATAAACAGATAGCCTATCTCGGTGTGCTAATAATTTCCTTCCCATCCTAAACATGTCCGTCAGCATGCATCATGGAACATAAAAATGAACTCCATGTAACTGTAGGCATCAATTAAAATATGTTACATAATGTGCGCCCTTGATTTACAGCGGGGAGAGATTTTTTAAAGAGGATGTCCCTCTCTGAGCAGCATTGGGTAATACCTAAGCTGTACAAACAATTTAGTGTAGTGTATGGATATCAGTTGCACTTACACGACTTTATCCATCCCGTCAAACTGCACCTAATCTGCTCACTTTCTTCTCCGGCAACAAGCGAGGTGAAAAGACGATTAGATACCGACGTTTCGGGAGTGTGCATCGCTCCCTTCATCAGGATATTTATAAAATGTTATAACCACAAATAAAACACTGGATATGACACCAATATAAACAAAGACAAAACACTATCAAAATTCGCATTACTGAACAAAAGACTGTTTTCAGTAAATTAAATGTCAGGTCAGGAGATGGCGTGAGTATAGAAAATTGTGTCAAAGAAACGTAACTGCTTAACTTGATTATCAACTTGTATTGATCTTTGCTTCTTAAATCAACGGATTTCCATTTTAAGGCCGGTTTCCAAGAGGAGCTGAACTCCTTTCAGAGGAAATGGCCAAATCCTCCTTAATTCTTCGCTCCCAGTAACTGTTCCATATTGCCAAGATGGTCGTCTCCCGAAAATTGGACAAACCGGAAGAACCATCGCTACCAGATTAATCGAACATGAACGGAGCATTCGTTTAATGCAACCTGATAAGTCTGGGCTGGCAGATCATTGTTTTGATAACGACCATAGAGCCAATGTTGTTGTTTGTTACACTGTTACATTATTATACTATTGTGAAGCACTTTAATTTCAACAATGAACTCAGTATTGATTCTTTGTTTGCTGGTTTCTTTTCAGTTCCATGCAATACAATTATGCACAGAACTGCATTAAAACATTTTAGGTATAGCTACTAATTGTGAAAAAAAAAAAAAATGGTACGTGGTAGAAAAAAAACTGATTACAGTTTTGGAATCAACACATCAAGCCCACCTCGGTAGCCTAGATGGCAGCATGCCTGCCTCACGTTCAAGAGGTCCCGAGTTCGAATCTTGGTCAGGGTGAGTTACCTGGTTAAGGTTTTCTCCAAGGTTTTCCCTTATCATAAAAGACGAATGTCGGGTAACTCTAAGATATATGGACCCTGGGCTCAATTTAGCATCATTTCAACCATTCCATTCATCGTCCGATATGACTTCAAAAAGTTAAAGGACGTAAGTTACAAAAGAAGAAGTAAAGAAATAGAAAAAAACGCATCGAATTTAGTGAAGTAGACCTATTTTGAAGGAAACTCCAGAGTCATGCATAACGGTGATATAATAAAAATATCTGCTTAAAATTTGGGTAGTTCAGGATAACTTCTGGTTAGAAATAATTATTAAATGAAGCAATATGAACTTCGTTGAATACACGACACCAAAAGCAATACACGACTTTTCGCATATCCTTGTCACCTTTTGATTACTAATGAAACCACGAGGGGAAGAAAGAAGAGTTGCATGTGATGCCCTATAAATTCACTTCTATCTGGGAACATAAAATGTATAAAAAGTGTCACAAAATAGGGCTTTTCTTCACATAAATGTTATTCCTATTTCAGGATTGTACAAGCTTCTTATGATTTCTTAGTTATAAAAAGTTAACTCAGAATAAAAATAAATTCATAAGCTGTACACTGCTTAATTTATACATAATATTTATCATTTAAATTTTAGTAAAAATCATTAAAATCAAATAGGGTCCTTCATTACCAGAACATTAAGCACAATTTTCGATGTAAAGAGTCTTTTAGGCTAGAGGCATTCCTTGAAACTCTTCACTTAGCATTAAATAGTACACAGGTAAATATAAAATGTATTAAGATCTTGAGTTTTCAGATATAATTTTCAGATAACCGTGAGCTTCTGAATATGAGCCATATTACATAGTTTTGTTTCCAAATTTGTAGATTTAACAGGCTATTTCCTATCTAAATAGAATGCTTCTCTTTTAATATGAAATGATTAGGAAAATAAGAGTATTAACTTCTTTACTGCAAAACAATTGGTGTTGAAATGACATTTTGCAAACCTTATTTTCTTTGGCTTTAGGGTTTTGTTATCCAAGTGGTTAAATGTTAAAGAGGCAAAATAATACGAACCATCCCAACAGTATTCAAATATTTTTTTCCGTAAGAAAACAGGCTATAGTGAGTATCTGGTTTTTACATTTCTTTCATAGGAAAGAGACAGTCCACAAGATGTCTGCTAAGATATACTTACGTATCGCGTTCATTAAATCCCGTATTTTGCATCTCAATGTCTGGATATTGGTTTTCGTTAATTGTGTAGACGATTTACGTATACCGCAATTTCTCTCCTTAATAAATTATACCAGTGAAGGAAGACAAGGGTATAATTTTAGCATTCCATTCCCTTGTTATATTATTCATCTCTTCTTCTCCGTACGACAGTAAAAACAAATTTCCAATTAACAAGACGATTCCTTCTGTTCCTATCCCATTGTCTGTTTCTGCGCTTCTCATAGCGGCAGAAATTTCCCTTTATAATTCGACTCGGCCCATTTCTTCCCTGGGTTGCCAAGTTTCTCCATCGTTATACTACGTCACAGGCACTTCTTTTCTTTTCTGTTTTCATTTTTCTACTTGATATTTCCGAATGTGACATCTGTTCACTAATGCAATTGTGAAATCAAATACCACAGAGAATTTAAGCATTAGATTTTGGGTGTTGGGTTGTTTTAAGTGTTGTCTCTACAACAAGATTGTCCTGCACTTTTAGTTCAGCTGGAATAAAATATTACGGCCTCCCCATTTCAATCCCAACTATTTCTCCTCAGTGTAAATTAAATATCCATATTTGAATACATGTGCCGGATTTTCTTATTCCTTCATAGTTTATTTCTCCCCATACTGTTGTGATCGGTAAAGTTGTCCCTGTCTTTCGATTGTTCGTGGGTTAGGGGTAGGGCTAATGTCGCATCCTGCTCTTTCTAAAATTATGCATTGAGTTGTACTCCTCTATGCAATGCGGTGATTTTTCTTGGCAAGTTTTGAACAACCCTTAGTTCTTCTTAATGTAACTGTATTTGCCTATCACAGTTCCAACGGTTTGTTTTATTTCTCCTCTAGCATTTATCAGCTCTCTCTTTGTGATTGACAGAGTCGACATGAAAACTTCAATTGCGTGGCCGGGATTTGAACCACGGATCTACTGGTTCCCGTCCAGTTGGTCTTACCCATTTAGCTACCATGGCCAATTTGCCGTCATGACACTAAATTCCCCAATCGACTCATATTTCCCCGGTAAAACACTAGGGGCTCTCGCATCCGAGATACACCGTTTGTGGCGACTTACTATTGTAAGTACTTGAGTCCCAGGCTTCATCATTTAACTCTTATTATTTAAGTTAATTCCTGGAAATTGTTCAGTTCTTCGCACTAGCCGTACACAGGCTAAGGTATTGGATTGATAGACTCGACATGAAAAACTCAATGTCACAGCCGGGATGTGAACCACGGTCTACTGGTTTCCGTCCACTCGCTCTTACCCATTGAGCTACCATGGCCAATTTGCCAACATGACATTAAATTCTCCAAACCTAGAATACGAGAGGCCCTAGTGGTTTACCGGGGGAATATATGAGTCGATTAGAGAGTTTAATGTCATGATGGCAAATTTGCCATGGTAGCTCAATGGTTTCGAGCGACTGAACGGAAACCAGTAGATCCGAGGTTGAAATTCCGGCCGTGGCTTGAATTTTCCACTTCGACTCTATAAATCCAATACCTTAGACTGTGTATGGCTAGTGCGAAGAAATGAATAGTTTCCATGAATTGTCTCTCTATGTATTCATAAATTTTATAGATCGAAGCATTTAATCAAATAAATGATTAACGTTGAAACGAAAATGTCTAACAATGGGTTCTAAAATACTTGAGAGACAATAGGTTCATGCCCATTGTGCCTAAATGCTCCTCCAACTTCGTTAGGCTCTGGCTACTAGCCCCAAGGTCAGAGGTTGAAACCTGGTGGTGTTTAAGTGTTTTTAAAAGCAGAAAAAATACTTAGCTAATACATGGCGACACAATTGTGTAACCTTCTGTAATATTTATAGTGATATGCGATTATTAAATGCAAACTACTTGTATTCCCTAAAACAGTAACAGGAAGGTAGGAGCTAATGTTTGAAGCTATATTATTAATTTCCCAAGAGATAGAACATTCATTGACATCATTTTTATCTTAAAACAGATTATAGGGAACTATAAACAATATCATTGAGAAATACATGTATTAATTATAGTCTAGGTGCAGGATTCGCACCTTTCTTCATATTGGTAATAAAACACGCTATATAAAACTACAAGATTACCGATATATCTTAAAGTATTACTTAATTATAATAAAAGCACAGCTTTTGAAAAATTGAGAGCATTGACACCTCATTTTTAGCAATTTACTTCTGTAATGTAAAAATGGTTCTATAAAAGTTGTGTCAAATCTTTCTCCAGAGATCACTCAACATTGTTTTACGATAGAAAGCACCAAATCTATGCTGAGTTTGATGCTGTTATATATCAAATCTCAACCGACTCCCTTTTGGTTGTTGAAAATCGTATCGATCATTATGGTTAGAGCAGCAAACATAACTTACAGGTCTTGAAATAAAAATTGTATTTAATAATGTATTGCATTCTAGAGCGACAGCAAATCTTATATCTGTAACCTCATTTTGATGCTTACATGTACCACGTATAATTGTGAAACAGCTTCTTGTATTAATGTGTTAGGAGGCTAAAAGTAATTGAAAGCTTTGTTAGTATCCCTTGGCTATTGAAATATTAACGAACTCTCAGTTTACGATAATATGTACAATAAATTATGTATCTTTTAGTACAGTTAATGAAAATTTGATAACACTGTTTATTAACATTACAAAGGCAAACATAAGTTAAATGATTTTAAAATGTGTATTAAATAATGCATTCAGTTATGCAGCTGTTTAGCAATATTATATTTTGAACCTCTTCATATATAACAGTTGGTTACTTTGCCCCCCCCCCCGATAGCGTAGATGGGAACATGTCTGCATCACGTCTAAGAGAACCCGATTACGAATCTGGGTTAGGGTGAGTTACCTGGATAAGGTTCTTTTTCCGGGGGTTCCCATCCCAATAGACGAATGTCGGGTAACTCTCAACAACAAAACTCAGTTATTTAAGCCAATAAGTACGAAATTTCATTTGTTGTCAAACTGTAGTACCAACTTTTCGTGTTTAGTTAATGTGAACTAATTTGAAATCGCATATAAGAATAAACCGACACACACACACACACACACACACACACACACACACACACACACACACACACACACACTCAACCCAAACACTATGTTACATAATATGAATATGATAGCCCAGAAGTAGTACAGACGAATGTCGGGTAACTCTAAGCTCCATGGACCCCGGACGCATTGAGCATCATTTCACCCATTTCATTCATCGTCTGATATAGCTAAATGTTGGAGGACGTAAAGAAGAAGCAGAAGAAGTACCACAACAAAAACCAAATTAAGAAAATAAATTAGGAAGAAAAGGAGCACTGCACAACAACTCGTATCCAAACACTTGTAAGACTTACAACAATTCTGTAATTCAATAGGACTGTGAAGTGAAGTGCAGTGTAAAAACAAAGAGTTAAAGTGTGACAGTGGGGATATCAACAATGGTGATAAGGATGACAGTAATAGCAATTTAAAGAAGATAAACTATGACAAAACAAAGAAATAACATGAACACATAAGAAATAAGTTTTTTTTTCTCTTGCAATTTACGTCCTCCTATGTTAAGTCATATCGGACGATGAATGAATTGACTGTCCGAGGTCCGAGGTCCATGGAACCCAGAGCTACCCTACATTCGTCTATCAGTATAAGGGAAAACCCCGGAAAAAACCTTATCCAGGTAACTCACCCTGACCGAGATTCGAACTCGGGACCTATTGAACGTGAGGCAGACACGCTACCATCTACGCTACCGAGGCGGACATAAGAATGTAAGGCATGTAATATTACTTGTAATGGGACATACTGATAATCCAATCAATAAAATAAAAAAACTGTACACACTTGCGCAGAGAGAAGGAGGGAGGGAGGGAATGAGGGAATATGAAGGAGTCGAAAGAGAAAATTGACCATTCTCTAAAAATTATTTTCTTTTTAATTCAGGAATATTCATAATGCGTATTTCAGTTGTGATCTGGCAAGGAAAACAAATTTTAGGTCTTAGAGTAATAAATTTAAATGTTATTTAGATACTATTTTAGTGCTACAACCAAGTATACTACAAAACGATGTAGTGCTCAGATTTCGCTAACCACAGTTCCAGATTATATCTCAAAGTTGGGCCGCAGGTTAAAACATTGATTTTTAGCTTCTCTGATTCAGATGTATTTACAATCATTTAATGCAGCGTGTTTCAACTAGAGAAAAAATATCTAAAAGGCAGTATTTACTCCAGCATACTCCATTACTACTTTCAATGATTGCCTTGCATGGAATTCCCAATAAATGGAGCTATATTTCAACATTTCAAACATTTTACATATAATTCCTCCTGCTTCTTCTGACGCTTTAAATAACTGCTCTAAATGTAAATATCGTGTGTTTATTTCATATACATTCATAGTATGTGAAAGACTGCTTCCGAGAGAGAGGGAAAAAGAAACATCATGAAAAGGATGAGGAGAAAAAGGCAATAGAAACTCGATGTTGATTTCCAACATATACCTCAACCTGTGGTTCGTATTAATATTTAATCGATATGTAATCGATATGTAAAATTTATGACGTAGGTTCAAGAACGAGTAGCGGAGTCTCTCGGGAGATATTGTGCTAAGAATGTTTAGCACTGCTGGGGCTTCTCACAGTAAAGTAAAAAAATAAACGCTGATTTTTCAACTCTCGCTAAGGCAAAAAAGGTTAGCGAAATAATTTGTACTTGATATGCAACAGAAGATCTACAAGAAAATCGTGTGTGTGACCGTCATATGATTCTCAGTTAGCATTTATTCTAATTAAAATTATTTAAGTCAAAGAATAATAATAACGTGCATTTGCAATGAATGTTTATGGGGATAATTCTACACCTGGTTTTCAAAACAAGTAGATCATTATTTATGAAATGATACGCTCATTTCTGGTGAGAGAGACAACCACTACTACATAAGGTATTTATATTGTTTATAAGTGATAACAATTATATGGGTAAGACGACTACTTCAAACCGGAGCCTTGTCTTTGCTTGATATTGGCAGAAAAGTTTGTTTCATTTCTTTTTTCAAATTTTTAATTTTATAAATTTGTCATTTTATAAATTTTTCATGTTTAATATATTCTTTGTTTTAACCTTTCAATTTTTCTAACCAATGGTATTGAATATAGTGTGATCCATATAAGCCTGAACCAATTCATTAGCCCTAACTTTTGAGCCAATTATGGGACACGCGTGCAACTTTGGGAGAATGTAATTCAAAATTGGAATATTACGTTACATTATCTACATCTCAGAGAAAATGTTAGAAGTGCTCTCCACATGTTTGCACTTGTCTCACCATATTCTCTGAAGTTTTACGGAAAGTATCCTCGCTAATGTTACTTATTCCGTTTCGAATGGATTCCTTGAGGACATCAATTGCCAGTGGCCTATTCTTGTATACTCTCTTTTTTGGATACTTTCCACAAAACAAAATCAGGTCAGGAATCTGCAGGGCCACAGACCTTGTGAGATTATTCGGTTATCAAAGAAACTGGTTACATGGTGTCATTAGATGTATGGCACGTTGCTCCATCTTGCTGGAAATAACCTTCTCTCAATTGGATATCATCAGCTGCTTCACAAATGTTTTGGAGATACCCATAAAAACTTCAGTGTCTAGTCGTATCAAAGAAAATGGGACCAACGATACATAGATGCTGGTGGAGGACACTTCCAACATTTTGTCTGAGATGTAAATAGTGTAATGTAGTCTCCCAATTGTGTATTATATTCTCTCAAAGTTGCCCATGTTTCCTGTTATTGGTTCATGAGTTATGGCATATTGAAATGGTTCAGGTTTATGAGGATCTCACTATAGCACTTAGCAGCTCTTTACAGAAGAATAAGTGTTAACTTGCTTAGTCATTTTTGAGAGGAAATAATATCAAAATGTTTCATATAAACAATTGGTTACGACAATATATCTTTTTCAGTTTTAGACTGAGATACTTTGTGATTTTCTTAGTGGAGTTGCTGGAGTCAACTGAACGCTGAATCTCAATTAGGACACAAGAAGGGTTCCTAGGAGTACTATAAATTAAAATACCAACCTGCTAATAATGATTAAGAACATCTATTAGTTGAAGGACGAATCGCTTTTTAAGTACACGCAATAAAGGATTTCAAGAAACTTTCTCACCCTATTCTATAATTTACTTAGAGACGATTTCTTTCTCTTTTATTTTATTTACTCCTTACTTTCTTCCTTCTTTTCTCACTTTGTTTTAATGCCTATAACAAATTTAATCACAATAGCGTATGTATAGTATATTTGTATGATCATTGAAGTATATAATATTGTATTTCTTTGAAAATTCGGGTTTCTTATTCTGAATCAGTTTTTAGCTGTGTATAATATTATACGGGAATAATGCGCAGTGTAACTGCTCTCCTTCATCCAGGGATATGCTACGGAGATTGTCAATCAAACCTCAAAGCCTTACTTACTATTTACATAGTAATTTTTGGAACCTTTTGATTTTCTGAAAATCAAATGAATATGAATTAATCATATGAAAATTTTGGCATATGAACATTTTTTCATATGTAAATGAAATGTAG
>CM060953.1:125548974-125678974 GCA_030765055.1 Mantis religiosa | reverse complement strand
CCTTCTGTTTGTGACCTCAGTCATGGATACGGCATTTATAGCTGAGGAAGTGGTAAGCGGAGCCCTTCTAAAACATTTTTTCCCCTCCTCCATTATAGCGTGTTTTATGTCTTTAAATTGTCATAGTACTAGCAACCTTACACTTCCTACAATGCAGCGTATTTAGTTACTGATGTAAACAGCAGATGTCTTTAAGTAAATTAATGGAAGTGGATCGTTCCTTCACACTTGCCGTGTTTAGGCTAAGGTTCTGAATACATAGTCAAACTGAAATATTCAATGTCATGGCCTGGATTTGAACCACGGATCTCCTGCTTTCCGTCCAGTCGCTCCTACCCATTGAGCTACCATAGCCAACGTGCACATGTACACGTGTTTTAATGATAGAAAATAATCTTTCGTGAGATTTTAGAGTAAGGCGTAACAGTAGTAGACTCATGTAGCCTTAAAGCAATAAGCAATCTAGTTGGTTCCATCTATATGAATGAGTAATACGCTGTTCGTATGTAAGAAAGAAGCGACAAAAAGAAAGGTAAAAGCTGCTGTCAGTGAAGCAAACTAAGTATTAAAAATAACTAAACTATAGTGTTCAGTTAGGCTTTCTTCTCCCAATACTTATTAAGGACACTTCTTGACCAATATAAACACAAATTCTGTTGTTCTTCTGAGGAAGCATTCCTCTCACTCTTAGCATTGTAATTGATAATGCTATTTCAATAAGTCTTACTATTATTGCTATACACAATGTGCTAAAATTGACAATATTAAGTATCACTGACATCGATTAACTATAATGTACTACATTATTCGTCCCTAAGCAATCGGTTTATATTGCTAAGTCTGTCTGAGTCACCATCTCTCAAGTCCCATAAAAACCTTTGCACTAGATACGTGACCGTGCTAAATATTGCACTGACTAATATTGCACGGATGGGGGATGCCGAGATGCTGGCGACATCTCTCCGTATCGGTTGGATGATCACCCACCTCTGCCGTGCGTAAGTGGGCGTGAGGCCGGCAGTCAGGTTGGTAGACCTTGGTTCTCTTAGGGTTGTCGCGCCATGGTTTATTATTAATATTGCACGGACTCATTTAAAAAAAATATATGCTTGCGGGTTCATTGTAGCCCTCAAAATAATGAATTTCGTTAAAATTGCCGTACAGAACGTTTGGTTGGAGTAAAACTCTTTCTGTATATTTCTGCAGGAATGCAAAGTGAAGTTGATGTCATTTCTGCATTAGATTTATGGAACAGCCACATCGTTATAAGACAACGAGGAGAAAATTAATTTACTTGACATTAATTATTGCTTTGATATTCTTATACCAAATGTTTTCATTCAATACACACTCCTTCAAAATACCAAAGACTAACTCTTCAAGCTTTCAATATGCTTTTTTTCATACATGTTATATAAGCATATTTACAGTTCATTTTTGC
Organism: Mantis religiosa; assembly: GCA_030765055.1. Taxonomy (NCBI): domain Eukaryota; kingdom Metazoa; phylum Arthropoda; class Insecta; order Mantodea; family Mantidae; genus Mantis; species Mantis religiosa. The sequence goes on along the minus strand of CM060953.1, from coordinate 125,677,533 downwards.
TGTATTCATTCAGTCAATAGATTAAGCGTTTTAAGTATTTCCTTTCTTTTTTTCTTTCTCTCATTACACATTTCATTTTCTGGAATTACAGAGTTTAATTCTATGGCACGATAATAAAATATTTAAAATTCGTATCATAAATAAATTTCAGATTGAAATTTCTTAAAATTTTTATTAATTTATGGAATATACAATTACAACTTCATTTTCATTTCCTGGTTGGTTATAAAAGGATATGTACATGAATATTTCATAATTACAAGCCGACTCTAATAAAGTTGAGCTTTTGAGGTTTAGATATTTAAGACTTCAAGCATAGTCCAGAAAATACGGATTGGTATAATAAAGTAGCTTGGCTTTAGTCGTTGACTAATTAGGTAAATATAGACGGATACTTATCCTCCTCTCTAGCGTGGTGGAAACGTGTCTGCCTCGCTTTCAAAAGGTCTTGAATTTGAATCTATGTCAGGAGAATTTTCTGGATAAGGTTTTCCCGGGTTTTCCTTTCCTGAAGGATGAATGTTGGATAACTGTAAGCTCTATGCACCCTGGGCTCATTTGAGCATCATTCCACCCATTTCATTCGTCGTCTGGTACGATTTAGTTGGTGGAAGTTAACTAAAGTATTGATAAAGGACTTCATGAACATATGATTTTTTATTAAGAACTCAGGCATCCTTGTTCGACTTTGCAGTGACGTTCCTCATGGTTAAGAACCTGAGCCACTACCTACAGCACTATGGAGTTGTGAAATCTTTTTTGTGGAACAGAGGAAAATATTTTAAAACACTATCAAATAGACATATATTTATATTATTCAAGTATTACATAGAAGATCATTCTGAAAATGCACAGTATTCAAATACTTACAAATTTTTCAGTCGTAAAAGATAAGGGTACTAATAATAGCCGCAAATTGTCATAAAATAACTTCAGGATATGGATATATTTCACTCGTCCTGTATGTGCAATAAGCTGAGGAAACTTCCTTGGGTTGCGAATATTTCCCTATACGCTTTCTCGCTTTGCCATGTAGTACGTATGTCTAAAAGACGGCCAGACATTACAAGCAAGGGAATATAAAAATATTTCTCCTATATGAATAGTTATTAAATTGCGTTCTAAATGCATTTTTGTTTTACATTTTATATTCCTTAGTTTCACCCTTAATAGTTTTTTTTTTCTTGTTCCATTTATACCCCGCCTTTAACTACAATGGTCATATCGGCGGCCGTTCTCCTTTGGAGCATACCGAAGCTGTTCAACTCGTTTTCGTTAGGTTTTTAATCATTACATCACACACACATTCACACTCTCATTCATACTTCCAGACTCTGGGGAAGATGGGGAATTATCTTGGTCGGAGAAAAATCCCCATCCCCACCTCCGGGAATCGAACCCGGGACACCTAGCACGGCAGGCAGGTGCTCTACCGACTGAGCTACGGGGCCAGCCAGTTTTCTTTTTAACGCTGCAATGGAGTTTCTAATTTGTAGACGGTAGGATTCATTCGTGACACAACCCTTCCTCCAAATAGCACATAGGTGCATTCAAGTGTATCTTTGTAGGGTAGATGATGGGCTATTGATCGCAAGTCGCAGGTTCAAAGCCCGGCCCAGACCAATGACTTTATGTGTCTAAAAGCCACAACTCAATGTCAGTAGATTTATTGGCATATAAAAGAACACGTACGGGACAGATTTGCTGCTCCCGGAGGCACTGGTAGATTCTGGCAAAATAAAAAGAAAGCAGTCACTTACTCATTTACATTTACTTTTTTTTCATTATAAATACTTCAAAATAGACACAAAGAAACTCTCTGCGTTACAATGTAGAGTTGTTGCACTGATAAGCCTTTAATTTAACAGAGTGCAGAAGCAAAATGAAATATAAAAGCTTCGGGTAAATTTGTTTTTATGAACCAACCTTTATTTTCGGAGTCTGTCCTCTAACCTAATTTCTTTTCTTTTACGTTTCCAGACAAAAACCGAAATCATTATTCAATCTGGGTTTTCTTAAAGCACACTGATCAAATCCGACAAACAATTCTTGGCAGAGAGGAAGATAAAAATCTGCGGAGGCGTAGAGATAAGAAATTTTAAGGGAGATCTCCTCTTGCACTCCCAAATCGATATCTGTCATAGCTCATGGGAACTTCATCTAAAACAAACATTATGAGAGAGAGGGTGGGCGCCCGAGAAATGGAATAAAAGACGAAGGCTGAGGAGGGAAGAAGCAAATAAAATTAAATAGACAAAAACTCAATTCTTCCTCAGCTGAAACTAAATTTACGACTTCCTTTGATTGTTTGAGAAGTAGAGGCGAATAAGGAAAGGCGTGAAATTCTGTGTCAACATTCTGAGGGGAAAAGTGACGTAACACATCCGTATTTCTGTCAGATCATGTAGGCAAGCAGCACGTGCACTGTGCTCTAAACCGCAGTTCCCTTTAAGCTGTACAGTAAAACTTCTCTAAAACGGAACGCCATCTTTCTGGCATTTATTTCCCGTTTACACTGGTTTTCCTCTTACAGAGGGTTGTGTTTGAATACAAAGAAATTACGAAATAGTCGCACAGGTTTCCAGTGAAGGCATAATTTAGAATGGAGTGTAAATATCGTAATCATAGGCTAATATGTATTATGCATATGTTCAGCTATAATGTCTTCTAGACTGCAATGTGTCATACATGAGCAGGCGCAAAAAAACATATCATATAGACACACGCAGCTTCCAATCGCTCTATTTGTGATTTGTAACTTACTGTACATAAACGTACTAATATTTCACTCTTCTTATCGACCAGATAAGACCGAATAAGACCTGAAGCTTTCCTGGCGACGAATATGCCCAAGTTCTTCTCGGAAAGCAAGTCATGTGAAAAGACGATTAGAAATCGACGTTTCGAGAGTGTGCATCTCTCCCATCATCAGGATATTTATAAAATGTTATAACCACAAATGAATTATAAGATATAACACAAATATAAACAAGGACAAAACACTATAAACATTTGCATTACTGAACAAAAGACTTTTCAGTAAATTAAAGGCCAGGTCAGGAGATGGCATGAGTATAGAAAATTAATTGTGTGAAAGTAACGTAACTACTCAACTTGATTATCAAGCTGTATTGATCTGTGATTTCTAAGTCAACGGATTTCCATTTTAAGGCCGGTTTCAAAGAGGAGCTGAACTGAAATCCAGCATCACGATAAAGCGCGATCCTCTCGGAGGAAATGGCCAAAACCTCCTTAATTCTCCGCTCCAAGTAACTGTTGCATTTTGCTAAGATGGTCGTCTCCTGAAAGTTGGCTCTATGGTCGTTATCAGATAAGACTCCAGAAGAAACGATAAGAGCGCTGATCACTTGAAGGTCGATACGCCTCAACGCTCTGTCGAGTTATATTTCTCATTATTTCTTGTAGTGAACATCTAATTTCAATTCATTTCTCGAGTCAATGGAATAAAAGAAGCATTATGAAAATGATTATATTTTATGCTGGAAGAATAACTGTCCAGACATATAGACAGACGATTTATTGCTGATGTGAATAGACAACTCTCTCCAGGAGTAACAAACACCCTTTAATATACGGAATGATGTTTGATGGATGAAGTTGGTTTATGCACTTATCATACAATGCATTTTTTTTACAACACTCAATGTTCTCCAAAGCCAGTTCAACCCTGCACTTTGTTTACGTTAAAAGCTTTATGCAGTTCTGCGGATGTTAAGAATCGTAAATATAGAAAACATATTCTATCCTTCAGGTTCATGTGAACTGCAGCAGTTTTATTGGAAAAGCAGGTTTGATTTACATTTCCAAATACGTTCTTTATGGAGTTAGCGCTGACGCAAACCAATCACATATAATCTCGTCCTCAAATACAGAGCAGATGAGTGATGATGAATGAGACAATAGATTTTTATTCCGTCGATAGTTGTCGATTATTTTGTCGGGCTTCGTAGCGTTTATTATTCGAGTATCTCTAGTACCAGCAAGCGAACGCACAAATTATCTTTGTAAAACTTGACGCTACTAATTTTTAATGCATTGTTTTCTTCCGGATTTAATTGGTCACAATAACTTTAAGTTATATAAAGTATCTGATACATTTTTCTTGGGTAATCTACTTTAAAACAAATAAATGTCATATTTTATGTTTCATTTACCGAATAGCATCTAGGAGAATTATTCATGGTAATTCTGTCTACAAAATGGTTATAAATCATGTATCTCTGGAATAAAACCAACCAAACATTGCCCTTATTTCCTGCCATTGATATAAATAAAATAGTTTAATATCAACTCGGTTTATTAAGTATTTAAATAATATATTTTTCTGTAGTTTATTGCATTCTCTTAAACTACTAAATAGAATACCAATTACGTTTCATTTGCACAATCATATCGATAAGCACCAAATTGTTTCTATATAAGATTTATAAGCACTTTGCAGGTTTATTTACTTTTTTTTGGGCTTTTGGGGAAGAACACACTTCGCCAATCGAAGGGATATGTTTTCTCTAGTTGTACACATACGCACATACGCAATACACCTATGCCGAAGGCGGACCTCGAATCTGTGACCCTCTACGCAACGGAACGCTAGAAACGTACGCTCTAACGACCATGGCTACGATGGCCAGCTATTTTTGCATTGAACCTCGGAATAAACATTTAGGCTAAAACAAGTGAATCTTTAAGTGACTATTTAAGACCTTTTATTCTTTCTTCCAAAAGAGTACCTTTTGGTTTCATTTGCCTGTATAACATTACTAATTGCTTGAAATTACCAAAGTACTCATTTGGACTTCAAACATCACCAGCAAAGTTAATACTATTCTACAGAAACCACTCCTAGGTTATCGGTAACCGAGGGCGCAGTCTGCTCTGCATAGGGCCGCATCATATGCTGTGTCATTTATCCTCCCTTGCAGCATGGGTTGTGACTTCATCTTTACAGTTCATCAAACAAATATTTCATATACTCTTTGAAATCTATCTCTAATTTTTAACATTCAGCATCAAATCGTTATACTTATTTTTCATCTAGGGGCCAATAAAAAGCTCCTTTTACATAATTTCATAAAATCGTTATCGAAATAACTTTAACTAAGCATTTTGCTCGAAGTTATTGAGTTATAAAACATAACAGAAGCAATCACAGCATAGGTTTATTAACGGCAAACATTGAGTTCTCTCACATTTAGTATATTCAAAATTGCAGCATTCTTTTAACATTTTAGCCATACGTTTTTTAAATGCTTACGCTGTTTTTCTTGATAACTCAGCAGTTAAAATATTGTTACGGAACACTGGTATTCTATTGGTGTTCCCTTTTACATCACTTTTGTTTCATTTCAGAAGGCTTTGGACTCTCCACTCTACCAGAGATTTCATTCTCGTAAGCCTAGAAATAGCAGCAAACAGTTAACAGGTTTCCAGACGTCAGAAGCTGTTTATAAGGCCGAAAGCATATGTTAAATTTTTAAACATATGGAATAGTACACAGTTCAAAATGTTGTGTTAAATATTAGGCATAATGTGCATACCATAAACGAGATCATTAACAAATTCTAAAGGCAAGTGACTGAAGAGCTTCCTTTTTGATTAAAATATGCAAACGTTTCCAATTTCGAAACTCTTTAAGTTCATTATTATACATAAAATTATACTCAAGAGTAAAATTTAATAATGAAATACAAGATAGAATAAATTAAAGGAAAACTTAATATGCAAAATAAATCAAACTTTCTGGAGTGGGAACATTCCAAAGAGTGCTAAATCCGTAATTAAAAGTGTTGCACTCTACACATTTAAGTGTGGACAACACAGTAGGAGAGAAGAGGAGCCTGTAGTATTAAAATGGATTGTTTAAGAAATCCTGCTAGAAGTTTTAATTTAGATAAATTATGGAATGGAGAAGTAAATAAAATAATGAACTTTTATGGCAGCATACTAAATGATATCCATAATAAACCACTGAAATGGTGTGGATACTTAAAGAGAATGAAATAAGGAATAACTGCAAGACAAATATTGCAATGGACTACATAAGGAAGAAGAAAAGGAGGTCGTTTCAAAATTATCTCAACAGTGAAATGTAGCAGATGATGGAGACAGGAGGGAGAAGAATGGAAGAACAATTGCAGTTGAGTAATTATAAGATGGTGAAAATTATTTTGAAACTGATGTAATACTGGCACTAATAACATTCTTAGGTATTAACAGATAGAATTTATACAAATATTTTGTATAATCCCCGTGTAGTATTTGTGAGTGCTACATACAATTTTATGTACTATTAGCAGGTTAGCTTTTCCCCTTGCTCGTCATAATAAATGCTAAAGTTTTCATATTAATTTTTGTCGCAATAAACAATTCCTTCTTTCTCCCAGACTTTAAGGGTCATATGGTGAAGCTGGAAGCTGGGGCTCTACAATTCTTTTTAAGCAAGAGCCTACTCTTAAGAGTTTTGGCCGTATTTCAAGTTAGTGGAAGCAAAGCTTGCCGCCCACCAATACATAACGTTTTAATTTCCTCCCCTACACCCTCTTCTCAAAGAGTAGCCTTAAAGATGCAAAGCTTCCCCAAGACTAATAAAATATCCTATAAACCAGGGCTATAATATTTTTCTGTTATTGCGAAAACGCCGCGTTAAGACGGGGTTAGAGCCATAAAGGAGGCCATGAGGTTGGGTTGTTAATTTTTTTTCTCTACCCTCCCCTTAGAGCACCTGGCAAGACAATTTTAATTGGACAAGTTAAAATAATCTCGACTGGTGTGTGTTCTTTATGACCTTAGCGCCAGATGGGCCCCGCATTAAGAGCCCTTGATTCCTTCGTAATAGAATTTTCCATGGGATTAAACTATGCATGGTAGTTAGTCACGACACAAAATAGAAAGAACAAATTGCTTATTAAGATTTTTTCCTCCTTTTCTTTTACTTTTTAAATTCTCTGCATCCTCGGTTTGTGTGGACGTTGTTTTACTTGTATTCCACAGCTGTTTTAGTACGTTCTGTATCACCTTTTAAGATTTTATATAATTACTAACATAGAAAAAGGACAGATTTAAAATGAAATACTCTGACTCTTGAAGGCTGAATATCACATGTAAAGATTAAACTATTGGCTATTTATAAAACAAAATTTAGTTAAACGCTGAGGTGTAAACTTTTCGTGAATATAGACAGGGCGAACTCTATATTCACGAAAATATTTAGTTCTCAAAAATCTCACATACTGCATACTCACATACTACACCCACATACTTCACTTTCCGCTTCGCATCCAATTATTTTCTTTATTTTGCGTGTTACGCATTATTTCATAACACCCTTGCGTCTGAGGAGTGACCAAAGTCACTAAATCTATACAAACATACTTTTATATGGCGGACCATTACGGCCTTCGTAAATTCACAAACGAAGTCAAATTTTACTTTTTTCCATTGGCTAAGTTTACTTTTGTTATACACAGGTCAGTATCGATTGGTCTAGAAAAACTGTTAAACTTGCCCGTCATTGATATAGATACCAGAGGAGATACAATCTCTCCTCAAAACTCCGGTGGGGCGTCCTCTAGCAGTGATTCTGATGGCCCTCATTGCAGAAGGCCACTTCTGCGCTGCCGCGGTGAGCAGGTACCTGATTGGCAGGTCTCGGAGAGCCCCGACGATGACGGCGATGTGAGCAGATGTCGTCCGTGTTTCGGAGGCGGAAAAAGGCAACACGCTGGGTAGTACTGGTGGTGCGGCGAGAGGTCTTCCTGAGGGGTGAGCTGCGTATGCAGCTAGTTCTGGTTGCGTGGTCGTCGTGGCTAACTGTGGTGAAGTTGAGGGTCCGGGCACCAAATGTGGTTGCGAAGAGCCTGGCGCCTGATTCGGCAGTAGTAGTCGGCCTCCTTGGGGAGGCACTGGCCCAAAACTCTCCGGTAAGCTCAGCGGTCCGCTCCCTCTTGTCTGCCGGTACTGGCCGGTACCTTCCCTCTAATCTCAGGATCCACCAAGGGCCTCACAGGTCATGGTTGGATTCCCAGATACATATCCTGGATTCGCTCGTGCCCTTCAGGCACCAGCATTCCCACAGCCGATACTACCGCGGTTGCATCAGCGGCATCCCAACACTTTTTTCTCCTTCGATTCCTTCCCCAGAATCCCCTCCTTATGATTAAAAAAAAAGACAGGTGCGGTCCGTATTCAGGAGACTCGAGTTCTATTTCCGTGGCCGCCCTAACGTCAGGATGTTTTCCCGGATCGCCAGATGAATGCTGGATGGGTTAATTACTCGTGCATCCCTCGTATTTCCTGTTTCTCCATTTCGTCTCCATTATCATTTCACATCATCTTCCATCGGGTGGTCTCTTTCAGGCTCCAAGTGTCAGCGGGGGTCTAGGCGTTGCATAGCAAGATGATATGCTCTGAGTGATCCAATTGCTCCACGGCTAGGATGGTTGCAGGTCTCTGAACCCAGGTCTCGTGGTGGGAGGTTTCCGAACCACAGTGGGTTGGGATGTCGGATTTCCTGTCCTCCCGGGCCTTCCATCTAAGTTAAGTGTAGAGACCCTGCTCTCTGCACTGTCATGACTGCTTGGGACGACCATCTTGCGTCTCCTCTCACATCATCCTTGCTCCCTGGGCATGCGCGACTTGGGGGCATAGGTACAATAAACAAAGTGTGGTCCCCTCCTAACTAATCCAGTTATCCACGTAAAAATTAACATTTTATGTGTTAAATGAGCAGTGTGGAATCAAAAACATCTACCACCAGTCAGGTCTGTCATTAAATACAAGTTGTGTTAGCTTAGTTTATAGCCTCAATTGACTGAAGGGCACAATGGGTCCCAAGTTCCAAACTACATATCTACATCAGCATTTGGCTATCGAACTGAAGAAAAAGCAGAACACAGGAATCGAACTTTAGCTCTCCCGAATTGAACCGTTGAACGGTTCTCCTAAATAGTTCTCGTTAGCTCCAGGAAAATTAACTGAACAATTACTAAATGTAACACAAATAAAAGTAAATTAAGTTTCAGCATGTCTCCGAAAGTACGTCAAATGCATTTTGTATAACTGGTGTGACTCTTTTCATCTATATCATATTTGGACCAGCTTTAGAGAACAGAAAGTGGTAAATAATTCACAAAAGTGATGATAATCGATGATTCGCTGTAAATGAGGCGAAAAGCGTCACATTTACCACCAGAGATAGGCAATGGAGTGTTAAAATATTGTCAAAACGTGCTTAACGTAATTAATGACTTGAACCGCGTAGTATGCGTGTGTCTAAGCACTGTTTCTCCCTTCAAAAGAATTTCTAATTTGGTTTCTGTGAATAAATCATGTTTTACGTGGGGTTACGGACGCTGTCGCCTCCCTCGCGTGATCGACCTGCCACCTACCCTTACGTGCCTAACATCTGATATCTCGTCAAATAGAAAATTACGAGCTCCACGGGTATTATTTATATCAATTTCACGTGAATTGTCTTTTGTGTTAAAATAAGTGTATGTGGTTGACTCCGGTCGTGCTACGCTAGCATTTTGTTTTCTGTTGCTCCGGCATTATACCTCGACTTCGCCAACTTCGTGACTTCTACATAGCTATCCCGTTCTTCGACATCTATAGCAACTTCACGTTCAACAGTGCTGGAATCCAATGACCAGGAAGAATTGCAGTTGGTGTTCTTGAATTTCAAGACTTCTCCTTGTCTTAATTTAACGCTTTTAAAAAAAAAAAATCAAGTCTTCAAACTTTATAATATGTTGTGTTCAAGGGTCTGGAGATGTGCATTTTGGAGCGCATATTTCACTTTAAATTCAACTTTCCTATGTAAGATAATTAGAACTAGTATAATTATTCAAGCCTGCGGAATTGATAATACTAATCTAGAATTGCTTAAACTTGTCTCTAGGAAATTACACGAATGATTATTTTACAGGTATAAAAATGCTGTGAAAGGAAAGAGATGCCCCAAGAAAGAAGGATAGCTAAACTGATTTCAATATTTAAGAAAGGAGAAAAAAATAAAGACTAAAATTACAGGGACTAATTTGTTATGTACTGCCTATAGAGTTCATCCCATTAGTCCTGGACAGGTAGGACTAAGGACCCGGGCCTCTTTCGACCAGGGAGTTACCGAGCTGTCCCGAAAGGGCACCCGGCACCTCCGTGGGGCTTTCCATAGCGTAAGACCTAGAGACCAACAAGCCACCCCCCATCTGGTCCTGTGGACTCAAGACGGGATAGAAGTGGATACGCCACTTACGCGCGCCAACTCCAAAATGAGAAGGCTACCGATATGGCCTTGGTGGGGCCGCCTGGTGATCTAGCACACTTTTTACTAGCTATGCTGGCTAGTACGCGGGAATATTAATGGCTTCCCTCAACCCCGTCCGGAGACGTACCCAATCTCCCACGGGTATCGGGAAACACTGCCCCATCGAGTCCAACCCAATCCGAAGAACTCCCTATCAGGGAGGGGCTCGAACGTTCGGCCCGAGGCTCCTCTAGTAGTACTGCCTATAGAATAACCAGAGTGTTTCAAAACGACACCGAACCAACGTTTGGAAACAGTTGCTTAACTTCTATGTGACACATATAGATAGCTTTTACCGCCAATAGAGCCGCATAAAAATGCTCCAGCATGAGTGTGGATTAGGAAGTGACAGGAACAACGACGCGTGCCTCACGTTGTCGGAGTTCGCAGGTATAGGTCACATGCCATGCCACGTGCTGCAGCTGTTTTTAAACATTCTGACATTATCTTCAGTAGCTTGCTACTATTAAGGAGTCCTTTGGCTTATGAAACCGTAATAAATAAATTATTGCTTAATTATGGCTTATGAGTGTTTGACGTGTTCCATAATTCCGTTTTAGTAGTCCATGATGGCAAATAAGTCGGTGGACATTTGCAACTTACGCCTTTCAGAGGGAAATTAATGTTAGTGAAGTTGAGGCTGGAAGCATTAAATGATAAACAGAAAAGAAAAGTTCATCAAAGAACCAAAACTAAATGGCTTATACAATGAGGCGAGCACTTTATTTCACGTGTTGATAGTGTTGATAGTTACAGTAAGTGGTTGAAAATATTGTACAACTAAGATCATAACAGAATGCTCTGAATTTAAACAAATAAATATTATCTTTGATGTAACTATTTTTACAATTCATATTTTAATGAAACTAAATTAATCGTGCGTTCGTTGAAATCCTTTCAGCTCTTCCATCCATCAAAACCATATCTGTCATTTCGGTGTTCATATAGCGCTCCATATTGCTTGAATTATCTATCTAAGTACACACTAAATCCTCCCTGGTAGGACGGAATATTTAGTTTTAAACTCAAGAGTAGCTTGCAACAGTCGACTTTTGCATACCCTTTGCTCCATTACCTGAAAGGTATGCTGGGGTCACTGATAAAGAGCAAGGAGTAATGTTTTTGTTTTCGTGGCCGGTGCGTCCCAATAACTTTTGAGTTTCGCATACCGGTTATTCCTGCGCTGCCCAATCACAAAATAATGTAATATTTAGTGCTGCATAAAATTATACCTTACAGAACTTCAAAACTGCGGCACCGAAATTGGCTATAATCGTTCGGTGTCGTTTTGAAACAAGCTGTATACCAAAATAATAAGTGTGTGATTAAATAAAATACTACAACAAAGTGAAGCTATAAAATGTATTTATACTGATACAAAAATAAAAATAAATAAAGGAGAACCAGTGATAGTTAATAGTGATGTAAGACAACGTTGTTCTTGATCAACCGCAATTTTTAATTTTTATATTGGCGAAATAGTAAGAATTTGTTCAAATAAATTTAATTGAGAGATTAATATTTCAGGAGTTAAACTGAAAAATACGTTATATTCAAATGATCATATATTAATGGCCACAAATGAAGATGACCTGTATAGAATGATACACTGTGTAAATAAAACTCCTATTGAATATGGAAAGAAAATATCAGCAAATAAATCCAAAACTATCACTCGAAATTTATTTTTCCTGCGGCTAATGATCGTGTAAACTGCAAGTACTTTTCACATAATTTTATTTTGAAGCAGTTTGGTACCGGACATGGGAAATTAAAAACTTACTTTCGAAGATTCCCTATGGACTCTCCTGATACTCTCCTGATACTCTCCTGGATACCTATGTAAATGTGAAAGCGTTGATGAAAGTGGTGAACACTTAATATTTAAATGTGATCTTCATTCCAAAAAGAGATACAATCTTATTCAAAAGTTTTGATATTGTAATACAGATCTTTAAAGACTGTTGATTAATGTATTCTTTAAAAAATGTACACTTCAGTCTTTGAGCACTTTATTGGCCAAATTTTTAAATCATTATAATTATTATCATGTTCTGTTATTTTTATCTTTGTATTTGTGTTTTTTCGTAACTAGAACCCTAACATAACTTGCTGGTAAAATAGGGTTACTTCATTTGGAGAATAAATATAATAATAAACCCAAACTATGGCTTTTAGAGTCTTGAACCCAATTAGGTAAAAATTAATGGTAGGCAGTGTAATTATGTGGTAGCACACTTGAAGTATTTAGGACTTATAATGTCTCGTACCAGGGAGAAACTGATGTACTAGAGAAAATAAATAAATTTAGCTATATAGCAGGCACATTAAGAAATAAGGCCATTAAAGACTCCGTAGTAAAATTGTACAAATCAATGGCAGTATCAACTCTGACATAGGGGTCAAAAATATGGACATTACAAAAAGAAATAGTACTAGAATACAGACATCAGATGTGAAATTTGTAAGTGCAATAGCTCTGTACACTAAAAGACGACAAACGAAGTCAATATATTAGGAAAGAATTAAAAGTAGAAGAAATAAACCATATCATTGGTAATAAAAATCAATGGGAAAAGCATGTTCAAAGAATAAGTGGTAACAGAATATCTAAATTAGTCATAAACTATAAACCCAAAGTTAAAAGAAACCAGGGAAGGCCTAAGAAAACACGGGCAGACCATATTGGAGGCGGAATGGATTGAGAATTCCAAGCCATGAAGCACAAGAAGTATGGATATTCAACTAAAATAAGTGTATTTATTTAATGCTAAATATATGTTTTAAGGCTCCATTCGAAAAGAAGTTTGTAGTGTTTTAGTGTTTTGTATCTATTGTGTTTGCACTCGCCTTTGTCTATAAATATCTATGAACAGCATAACTGAAACATGAACTGTCGAGATACCAAACGTGGGATCAAGTTCACCATCTTCTGAAGAATAAAAATTTTGAAGAAAAAAAATTCCCGCATAAACTATATGAATAGTGCTTCGTTATTTCTGTCCTCGAAGACAGTGTGCAATTTCTGTGTCGGTAGTTTCTGATAGTTATCTAATAAAATAATCATCTGTAATGTTGTGACAGTGAAATCTTTATATATATATACAACCAATCCATCCCTAAAGGGCAAAGGCCTGCTAGAGGGCTCATTAGGGTAGCAACTCCTAAGAGCCTCATGCTTGCTTGTCGGTACCTTCCCGTAGGGGCGGCGATCCGTCCTCTTCAGCTGCCGTGGTGCGGGGCCTGCGGACCCCTAGCACTCGTGGTACCTCTGACGTTACTAGAGGAACCTCGGGCCGAACATTCGAGCCCCACCCTGATTGGGAGTTGTTCAGATTGGGTTGGACTCAAGGGGGCAGTGATTCCCGATACCCGTGGGAGATCGGGTACGTCTCCGGACGGGGTTGAGGGAAGCCATTAATATTCCCGCGTACCAGCCAGCATAGCTAGTAGAAGGTGTGCTAGATCACTAGGCGTCCCCACCGAGGTCATATCGGTATCCTTTCTATTTTGGAGTTGGCGCGCGTAATTGGCGTATCCACTTCCATCCCGTCTTGAGTCCACAGGACCAGATGCTAGTCTCTAGGTCTTGCCCTATGGAAAACCCCACGGAGGCGCCGGGTGCTCTTTTGGGACAGTTCGGTAACTCCCTGGTTGAAGGAGGTCAGGGTCTTTGGACCAACGGGTCCTGAACTAATTGGAGTAGAACCTCTGTAGTTTTGTCCATACCTCCTCATCTATTGTGATGACCAATAAGGTTATATATCCTAGACACCGTGTACTTAGAAGTATGTTAGATTGTTTTATATATTCTATGTTCTGTAACCGATGTTTCACTGAGCTTATGGTGATGGATCTGTGATTTTTCTTAATGAACAAACATATTGGATAAAAACAAATTTGTAAACTTAAAGGCATGCGTCTGCTGCGTATAAAAATTGTAATCAGTTGTCTTAAACTGCTTCTGTACAATTGTTAATGAATTTAACAGATTTAACATTGATGCGATAACTCTTTAATAAGAAAACTGAGGACTGATATTTCCTGGCAGTAGTATCTGTTGCTTCCTCAGAGCCAAGAATACTGCCCTTATAACCACGATTACCATCTCACGGGAAAAGAATGAGGAATGAGCTACACAATTGTGTCATATCCTGACTTGACGTATACCAATAAAGCAGGTCTCTTCTGTAATGAAAAGATCAGAGATCTGATGTTTGCATTCTTTTTGTTTCTTGTACCATGGTTTAGTGGTGGTTTACTTCAAATATTGATGCACTATTGTGGAGAACAATCAACATAAGCCAGCCAAGCACGCAAGAGCAAACATAAAAAAAGCATGTCCCTCTTCAAACACAAAGCCAGATGACGTCTTCAGCCAACCCAATATTTTTATTTCACGTAGATCATTAAATCAAAATCCTTTTACGTTTCGTTTTCTCTTTTCTCTTATATTTATATTACAAAGGGAAAGTTACAGAGCCGAAGAAAAAGAATGAATTGACGAGATAGAACACTTTGGTTGCGGAAGTCATTTCCAAGACGAGGAATGCTTCTTTTCTAAAGGTTTTCTTTCTTCTTCTTCGTGAAGGAAATCCACTTAAGAAATCAAAAGATGACGCTCGCCTGGGATACGTACCGTTTTGGATAGCGGGCGCTTTGGTTTTCATCGCTGTGCGGTCAGCGCTGCTACTTTTTTCTTTCCCTTCATCAGTCTTTTTGACTTTTTTTCAACACCCTCTTATTTCCTGAGCCTCCCGCAAGTCATCTTCTGTCTCTATCTCGTGCTGCACTTCGCAACCTTTTATTTCTCCGAGTCTTTTTATTATCCGTTCTCTTTAAGCCATTTCTTTCTGTAAGGTGGCTGGCGTTGATGGGCTTAACCCTATCATTCTTGTGCCCTCCGCCTTTCTTCAGCCTGGAAACGTTTCCCCATTGTGAGAAAGGGCACCTTTGTTTATAGCTCTCCTTCTTGTTCTTTCTACACCTTGCATCTTGTGAAATTCTTGCTCTCTTATTTTGTGCCTGAAACGAGTTCTCATTCTTGTAACAGATAATCTCATTTTGCGTGTTTCACGTTACACCAGATAGTGTCCATATCTAATTATACCCTTCTGTTGCAATAAGTATCAATAAATACGCCATAGACAGTTCCGAAATATTTAATACAGGCAGATAGAAGTTAATCTAATTTCCCACGAATGAGTGTATCATATCCTTATTTAACAGTGAATTTCAACAGGTGTAATAGAAAAAGAACTAATGAAACATTTTAAAACAATATTAAATTTTATTCTCTCTAAAAGAACGACAGGACCCACTCTCAGAAACGGTCCTCTTTGTGCTCTGGCGCCTGACCTGTATTTGAAGAACATACCTAACTGGAAAAGAAAAAGTAGCTTGGCATATAAATGCAACATCTTCCTAGGATGACATTTTTTTAGGAAATACTTCTCCTCACACTGCCCTTCATATACAACTAATATCCTTTTATTATTTTAACTCAGTCAAACAAAAGTGATTGCATTATTTCTTCACAGAAGGTTCAAGTTTTAATTCTTGTGCGAACTTACACTTTAATAGCACATGTTAGGTTCATTTACGAGAAAATAAAAATCGTCTAAACAAGAAGTGATCTGAATTTAAAATACCTATAATTTTGGTCTCGAATTCAACTTTTTGTTTTAGTGGTATACTTTTAAACATTGCGATCCATTTAAACCTGAACCATTTCAATATGCCATAACTTTTGAACCAATAATAGGACTCACGTGCAACTTTGGGAGAATATAATACACAATTACGAGATTACATTACACTATTTACATCTCAGAGAAAATGTTGGAAGTGTATCCACTAGGATCTATGTATAATTGGTCCCATTTACTTTGATACCACTATAGACACTAAAGTTTATATGGGAACTTTAAGACTTTTGTGGAGCAGCTGGATGATATCGAATTGAAAGATTATTTCCAGCAAAATGGAGCAACGTGCCATACATCAAATGACATCATGCAACTTGTAACCAGTTTCTTTGATAAATTGAATAATCTCAAAAGTTCTGTGGCCCTCCATATCCCCTTACCTAACCTCACCGGATTTTTTCTTGTGGGGGTACCTAAAAATACAGTGTACAAGAATAGGCCACGGACAATTGATGTTCTCAAGGAATCCATTCGAAACGAAATAAGTAACATTGGCGAGGATACTCTCCGTAAAACTTCAGAGAATATGGTGAGGCGATTGAAAACATGTATAGATGCTGCTAGAGAACACTTACAAAATTTTCTCTGAGATGTGAATAGTGTAGTGCGATCTCCCAATTGTGTATTATATTCTCCCAAAGTTGCACGTATGTCCTATAATTGGTAAAATCCTGTGGTTGGACGACACAATTCTTTATCTACTAGGTATAAGTTAGAGAAAGTAATATATTAGGAAGTAATATGTCGAGAAGTACAATTTTATATGAATATTGTTGTATATAGAAAGCGTTCTACAATTATTTGTTGAACGTCCTTACCAGTACGTTTTTTTTTCCTTTTTTCCTAGCTATGGATTTTTATACTACATTAATTTTAAATTGTACTATGTTGTATAATAAGGTTTTGTAGCATTAACAACTGTTTCAGATTCCAAATTTAATATCTTATTTAAAACAATTGCGAGTTTTATATAAACATTTCATTCTTTTCACCAATGGTTTGCGTAGTGTAATGTTTATGTCTGTGGGAATAGGTTATCTCAAACACATCAAATGGTATGGAGGTATAAATCTTTTGTAATCGCCTGAATAAAAGGCGATGGTTACCTAGGAAACCAAACTTCAGACACTGAAAGTGGCCACACTGTGTTGCGTTTAATGCATGTAAAAGGCTGACCAAACAGCCTCGCTATTATTGTTTCACATCGAGCTGATTTCTGCTGCCAAACGTCACCAAAAGAACCCAAATAAAAGTTAAAGCTAACAATTAGCCTCGAGCATACAGATGTCGCATAGAAAGGGATATTGCTGTTCACTGTGTGATAATGCCCGTACACATATGGCAGCAATAACTATTGAAACAACAGGACAACTAAACTGTTAAATTTTACCGCATTCACTATACCGCCCCATTCTGCATCTATTCATCCAGATCAGTAAAGCAAACTTTACCAGAGGGAACAAAATTAGACCATTGTCTACATAAGGCTTCGAAAGCAACAGATGAATATTGGCAACAGATCTGAAACCTTGCTAGCGAATAATTCAATTACATTAGCTCGTTGACAAATGATGCATTATACATATGTATAGACGGTCGCATATACTGAATAAGTAACTATAATTATTAACAGAGCTTTTGTAATCTTGTTGCAAGGTTAATATAAACCTTCTGTTTCCTACTGAATGTTTTGGGTTGTGACTAACCTGGCTAACGTAACTATGAAGACATGCACTTAACGTAGCACTGAAACCCTATCTGAAAGTTTATACTAGAGGTAAGACAAATGTAGCAAAATTTTAACTTTTTTTGTTCATCTATGTGAGAAAACACTACTCCCTCTCCAAACAAAATGCTTAGTACTAACGGAGTATTAAAAAAGCAACACAGATTATGTTTTTAATACTAAATATTTAATATATGGAAGGTACTTTGTGTGCAAGTTGATAAAATATTCTCCTATTTAAAATGTCCATCATTATTTTCCAGTTCTGTAATATGCCTACTGTTAATTCATTTGAAAAATATATTTATATATAACATTTTTGTTGGTTTTATATGAATAAAAAGCACCAAAAATACACAGCCTTTAAATCAAAAGTCCTGAAAGATGAGACATTATTTATAAGTGCCTCATTAAGATAAGTGTAATATAAATAATTATTTATAAACACGTGTGAGTGTGTGTGTGTGTGTGTGTGTGTGTGTGTGTGTGTGTGTAAATTTAATATGTGAATATAAGATAATATAACATACGAGTTGATAAAAATTCCACCGAACGAATGTTTTCACTACTTGGAATGTTGTTAGACTTTTCAAAAGAAAAATCTAATGTTGCAAAACGGGACGAAGGCTCAGGGTAGTCCAATGTACTCATCCCTTACAAAGAGATGTAAGCAGGTAAAAGGAATTGGCAGACAAAGCGGTGTCCAGTCCGAAATCCAAGGTGTACGAACGTGTAAAGAAGTTCATTGTGCGTCAGTAGTGGAAACATTTTCATTGGGCACAGTAATGAACGGTGTAAATATTCGAATAAACTACAATTAGTCTACAATTTATTGTTTATGTCTCTCGTCAGACAGATCTCCATATCCAACATGCTTTACCCAAACAGCAGCAGATGAGCAGCCGTGGATACGACCGGAGAAGAATCCCAGCACTAATGAATCAACCTATCAAACATCAACAACCACAAAAAAATTGATAAAATTTGCAAATTCCCTAAGGTTGCCGCCAAATTAACAAGCGACCGGGGAAACGCTGCAAGGAATGTACTACAGAATATGGAATTTTCTCACTCAGTATGTTAACCAGATACCAAAGCAATATTCTTTCTGTCCATAAACGGGTACAGCAGGTGGAGTTGCCAGGATGTTCAGTAAGATCCTTAATTGTTAAGCCAGGAAGTTCTAGGGTCAGTTCATATAAAAATAATGAAATAAATATAATCTCATAGGTGTAGATTCACCTTATTAATATGAAATAAAATGTTAAACGGCTTTGACAATGAGCAGAAGCATAGTATATAAGAAAACATCATATAATGGAATGATTAATATATAAATGTCTGTGGTATATCTCTGTGAAAGAGGTCAACAGGTTTTGCACATACATAAAACTAAAAAAAAAAAAAAAAAAAAAAAAAAAAAAAAAAAAAAAAAAAATCCAAAAGCCCAAGGTTTGTATGTTGAATTTCTTCCATGAGTAGAATCAAGTGAATCTCAATATTGTCATTCACATTCTCTATTACTTTATTTTAAATATCTGTTAAAAAGTTACATGTTTTCTGAAAATCTATCAAATATAAATAACATGTATTAAATTATTGACCATTTTGCCATATTTAGGAATTTGTACTATATTTCTGGAAGTATTAATATTTAAATTACCAACCTGTTGTTTAAAAAAAAAAAAAATCCAGTGGCAGGAAATTGTTTCCACTGATGAAAAGTAAAGCAAACGAATTCAATGTTTTAATGAAATGACATTTTTTTTTCCATGGGAATCCAAACCGAAAGCCTGGGGTCACAGGACAGCGACTAAACATACCCGTTTTTATAGCATCCGATTTCGCACATCGTGTACGATATAACAATGGTGCTGGAATAATACTACTACAGAAACGTCAGATGTTTGTTACACGTTGCGGTAATAATTGGAACGGGGATTTTAAAAAATATATAAAATAGCCTGGAAATCTGCACAGGGAGTAAAAAATAACGAAGCTGGATTTTTTAATCATTGTTAAATATTTTTTCTTTCTTCTAGCATTGCCAGATGACTGCATGAGTATATTGTTTGACAAACCTCACTCGCACACTCTGCTGTCTGTGTGTGTTTAGTAATTACATTTCTTTCGGATGGAGAACCCTGTTCGTTAGATTTACATGTTTGTCGACGGTATTTTATGTCCTTTTTTCGATTAACTTTTGCATCAAAAATATAGCCAGTGAGAAATTTGAGAGCGCAGAGAAACGGCTTCTGGTAGTGGAGGTGAAATACAAATTAGAGCTGCAAACAGTTTCTCCAGTTGTAACTTTAATTTCCCATAAAACCCCAGTTAACTAGGAGCACTGACATTTCCAGTCGTATTGTGCTTTTTGACTTCAGCAGTACTGTAGTTAAATTAGCTCTTAGTTACAAAATTTAGCGCTTGTCATTTGTTCTATTTTCCTGTGCCTTTAGAGCAGCAGTCCGCATGCAATATTGTATTCAATGTTTCCTCCATCTCCTCTCCCCCGTCTAATTCGACAATAGAACAACCATTTACATTGATGGCATCTCCTTCTCTTTACTTTCTTGCTTTTCAGTTTGTCAGCCACTTGTTATTAGAGGTAGAGAAAGCTTATTGTTTTTATACTTGTGAATTTGGGTATCTCTGGACACCAATTTGAAATGTTCTGGTAAAGAATCTATGTGTGACTTTTTGGATAACAGAAGTAGACGCCAAACATCCAATTTAATATTTAAGACCATTATTTTTTATTAATTCGTCACAAAGATTAGTTTTATTGATAATGTTTGAATGTATGAAGCCAACTGCATAAGAATCCCTGTGTCAAATTATTACTAAATCTAAACCAAAGGAATTATTGAAGTTGACGGCAAAGTGCTCCTAATATCCTACGTCTTGATAACTAGTATTATGATGAGATAAGTGATAATTATGAACTTCCCTTTCATTTTTGCTTTAAACAAACGTTTAACATAAATGTCTTAAATATCGTATAAACAGGGTACGTCAAAAATCCATATATAATTTGAACCGTCATACAAGATTTATCTTCCGTCTTACAAAAAATCAGTTAATAGAAATATGAAGCCAATTTGAAACATAAATACACTTTCTGATGCAAATGTGATCGCTGTTGCTGGTCTTCAGCATCAATACATTGCTGAGAACGAGTCACCACTGCTTCGGTTGCGCCTCAGTAAAGTAGATGGAAGCATCTCTGCCTCACGTTCAAGAGGTCTCGGTCAGGGTGAGTTACCTGGATAAGGTTCTTTTCCGGGGTTATGTCTTATCCTGAAAGACGAATCTCGGGTAACTCTAAGCTCCATGAACCGCGAACTCATTTGAATGTTGGGTAACTCAAAGCTCCATGGAACCCGGACTCACTTGAGCATCATTTCACCCATTCCATTCATCGTCCGATATGACTTAACGTTGGACGACGTAAATAAAAAAAAAGAGGAATAAAAAAGCACTGCTTCCGTACTTCGCACCAATGTATCCAATGGAATCTCTGCGCACACCGTTTGGTTAATGTTTGTACGCCTCATCCTTTATTGTGCTCCATAAGAAGGAATCCAGCGGCGTAAGGTACGAAAAGCGTGGAGGATAAAGTTCACGCATACGTCCGCCACCTTGCAGTAACTTCTTTCCAGTAACTTGCGTGACAATTCTACTGCCACCTATTGAGAAAAATTTTATTACTTTCTCCCAAAAATTGTACACTGTAGCACGAGAAATACAGTTTCTATAACGGTTCAAAGTATATTAAGATTTTTCTGGCACACTCTGTATTTAACGCCACAGGCCACTCGCTTCTCCCACACTGCTGCCGCTACAATGTGGAGTCAATTATAATTTGGTGCAGTTTTAGTTGCTTACAACAATATAAGAGGTATTGATTCATGTTATTTATTTAATTTTTGTTTGAAAGCTACGTCCTCCAACGTTAAGTCATATCGAACGATGAATGAATTGGGTGAAATGCTGCTCAAATGAGTCCAGAGTCCATGGAGCTCAGAGTTACCCTCATTCGTCTTGTAGGATAAGGGAGAACCCCGGAAAAGACCTTATCCAGGTAACTCACCCTGACCGAAATTCGAACTCACGACCTCTTAAACGAGAGGCACACACTACTCTACCGAGGCAGGCATTTATTTATTTTTTATACTTTTCTTGAATAATGCTTCCTGCCGGTCATAGGGAGATGAATTAAAGTAAAATTTACTATAGATAGTTACCTAAGTTTAGGGACCATAGGAAGGAAAAATAGTGTCAGAAGAATACAGGCGAATCGTCCCTGTTTATTCAAGTGGACGTTGCATACTTCCCATTCCATTCTCTACTATTTAGAGTATATATTTAAGCAGTTCTTGGAAACCAACCTTGTTATAAAATCTGGCTACTCTGTGAGAGCAGCCGTATCTTTTATGAATATTTTCAATTAGCTTTTCTAAATTTCTTACGCGTCTTTGGAACTTAATTTCTTGTTGATTTTCAAAACGGCCCATTTTATTTCTGTAGTATGCAGGAAACTGTTAATCTCCTTTTTGCTCTCACGGATTATCTCTGTAAGAAATAAAACAAGCTGTCCGCCCGGAGTGATTTTTCCGGACACGTGGTCATGAAGCCGCCTCTTGCTATTTCTTTACATTACTACCTCATTAAAGTGGAAACGTTTCAGTAAGCATCTGCTGGGACGTTGCTGTCTTCTCCAAGGCGGTAATAACTTCCTACAAATTTTAACCAACACTCGACATGTGGAAGCATGATGTTTACGGCCGTGGTTACATCATCATGGCGTTTAATTTTTCTCCTTAAAGTTTCACGGTTTTTTATTCATTCATTTTTTCCTGCCAAGAAATGTTTTCTCTTTAAAATACTGCTTGTTTATTTAATCTAAAAATAATTTAATTTCTTAGGTGTAGAAGTCAAAGCGTATGCTGTTTTGCTCCTTACTTCAGAAAATTACTAAATGATACTATTAAGAGAGGCAGCATAATACTGTAAATGTATTTAAGGTTTTTCTGAATAGCAAGAATGGTTTTAACAGAACTATCTTAATATGTTATTGAAACTTACAAAATATGGAAAAAAAAAAGTCAAAAAAATGGAACTAATGTTCACAGACTGAGCCTGTAAAACGTATACATATGGTCACTAGCCTGATAATTATTATTGAATGCATCACTGGAATGCCACTATCTCTCTGTCTTCCTCACTTATTATGCTAATATAGTATTTCTAATATTGTCTCTGCAGCTGTATTTTTTTCACTTACACAATTTTCCAGACGTGGTCGCAAGCTATCATTATCAAATTTAGTTTGGATTAGTTGAGCCAGACTGAAAAATTAAATGTCATAGCTGGTATTTGGACCACGGATCTCCCGGTCTCCGTCCGATTAATCTTAACCATTGAGCTACTATAGCCAACATTCCGACATGACATTAAATTCTCCAACTGACTCGTATGTTTTCCGGTAAACCACTAGTGGTTCTTATATACAATGAGTGAGTGAGTGAGTGAATGTGGTGTTTAAGGGCCCGTCGACAACAAGGTCATTTGGGCCCCTATATACAATGAGATACGCATCTTTTTGTAGTGACTTCCTATGCTGTAAATATTTAAGTCTCAGGCTTCATAGTAAATACCACTATTTTTTATGTAAATATATGGAAACAAATCACTAGCCGTGTGTAGGCTAAGGTTTGGATGACTATAGCTGGGCTGAAAAATACAATCAATTTTAGTACTAATATTATATTTATAAATTAAACAGTATGCAGCACATTGTGGCTGCTTGCCCATTCAGCTCCTATTGTGGGCTTAATCGTGGATTTGTGGCACGTAAAAGGAACTCGAGTCTGATGAAGGGAACTCTGAGTAAAGTTATGTGATCTTTAATGTCTAATATGACACTAAGAACAATAGCAGCTAAACAGTGTTCATCAATGAGGTTTCCTTTAGCTTCTTGCAAAGCTCAAAACAGACTAACTCATTACCCACTTATTTAAACAATTTACTCTCCTACATTCGAGGGTCATTCCGAAAGTAATACCTCCCAATTTTGTTCATGGAAGCTACAGGAGATACATAAATCGCAACAGCCTTAAATAGAGCAATATTTTGGCTTCAGATTGTCATTTTTCCACGTAATCACCACCATTCGTTATGCTCTTAGCCAAGGATGAACCACAGCCTGCATGCCACGCTAACCAGCTGAGGCTAACCACTTTCTCACAGCTTTGACAACAGCATCCGAGTCTTGAAAATGTTTGCCACGCAGTCCATCTTTCAGAGGTCCAAATGTGGACAGTACGGTTGTGGTAAGACAGTCCAGTCAAACTTTGCAATCAGTTGCGTGGTCACAAAACTTGTGTGGAGCAGGCATTATCTTGTTGCAGATGAAAGTTGGTCTTCTTCTCTGGCCTTACTGTGGAAATTCGGGCTTTCAGCTTAGTCAGTGTCATCTTGTGGCAAGCTGAACTGACAGTTGCTCCAGGCTCCAGGACACCCAAAAGAACCGCACCCTGGCTATCCCAGAAGACTGTACAAATCACTTTGACTGGTTGTGTTTTGAGTTTCTTATTTGTCGGACACTTCGTCGCCATTCCATGGACTTTCTTTTGGTTACTGGCTCGTAGTGGTGACACCACGTCTCAGCTCCACTGACGTTGCTAATCAGAAAATTGTCACTTGCAGATTCATATTGGTCCAGAATGTCCTTGCAAATCTTGCACAGATTTTGCGATACCCAAGATGTTCCAACATTGTTTACAAGGCATTACAGCCAGCATTCAGATTTGCACACAATTCTTTAGTCGTTATCCGCCGATCTGCACGAATGAGTTGATTAAGACGCTCTTCATTATGAGGTGTCGTGGCTTGTCATGCACATCCTTTTCACCACCTCTTAAGTGCCGTTCTTCCGCAGTGAGAAATTCAATCACACATATCTGTTTTGTACGCACGTCTATATCATACACCATTTTGGAATACTCCTCTGCTGGCGCCAACTACCACAGAACACTGGAACCACCTACAGATGAAAGAAGTATGTTCAAGAATTACCACTACACTAACAACATCTGGCTCGGGCATTCAAAAGTGAACATCATATCAACTTACGCAATCAACAAATTTGTTTTCCGCGAAAGCTTTCTGGCATTTTGGTTTACTTTATCATACAGTAGTTTATTTCCGAAAGATTGACAACTGAAAGACCTAGAATTCCACGTTATTATTATCTGTACTGAATAAAAAATAGACTCTTGATTTCAATTTATTTTTCCTTTTGGAACTATTCGGCATTTTGAGACGGTAGAATTATTAGTAGTCCTAGAAGCTATCAGAGCGTCTTTGTTCCGTTTATTTTTCGAGCGCATGCTTGTATGCTAGCCAGGAAATATAACGCAAATACCGAACAGGACATGTCCATGCTTAATTTCAGCATATTACGCTTACATAATTAAGATATTTCAAAATTTTATCTGAATAATAAACTTCATGACCTGGAACAAAATATATTACACAATAGTCATATACTTCAGTCCCAAGGAAAGAATAATTCCCTATAATAAAATAAATTTCTATGCAACATAAATGAGTAATTCTCGTCATCCAATGGTGGGATGAGAGATCCCCTCTGAAGCACTGTACACAATGGACAACTTAGGGTGCTAAGGGGACGTCCTTTTGAGCTAATGCTAGTCACGTTGCAAGGGGCCATGGAGGGAAATGAACCCATGAATAGTAGGCAGCAGAGCCACTCCTGTGAGACGACGTGCTCTGCAAATGAATGATGTTGGACATACGTAGCACAGTAGGGTCAGTCCTAAAAGGCTGCCCTCCTTTTGTGTATCTAGCGAAAAAGAAAGAAATGCAGATGCTATTGGAAGCATGTATCCGATTGCTGAGGATCCTAGAGGGCGAGAATACAGGGAAGTAGAAACAAATTTACAG
This sequence comes from Mantis religiosa, assembly GCA_030765055.1. Lineage (NCBI taxonomy): Eukaryota > Metazoa > Arthropoda > Insecta > Mantodea > Mantidae > Mantis > Mantis religiosa. The sequence continues at coordinate 125,651,804 of CM060953.1, read as the reverse complement.
AACTGCTGTATAATCAACAATGATCATGGTAATATATTATTATTGTGTATTATTTATTGTACTGCAGCTATATTTTCAATTCTAATTATCCTCTCATAGTCTTTTTTGTGTTTCTTGTTCTAACCCTTCTATCTCTCTCGCTTATACATTTTTTTCTTTACGTTCCCTTAGAGTTTTTTCTCTTCCTCTGATTTTGTTCTTTACATTCCCATTCAACATATTTATGGCTAATATATCTCCTGGGATAATATCCCATTTGCGTTCATATATTTCATTTCTGTAATTTTTAGCCCTTAAAATTCAGCTACACAGCAAATCAGAGTTGATCCCAATACCTAAACTCAGTCTAGTTCATTATCTCTGATCTCTTTTAAAAGCAACACTCCTATAACCATCCAAGTTAGTCCTTCCCTGTCTAGCTGCTACAAAATGTAAGGCTTGACCTAAATTAGTTAATTTGTAGTTCTTGGGGAGGGGGGAGCTTATGAAGGAATTTTGCCGGTTACCGTTAAGAAACTATTCAAGAGCTTTTTAATGAGGAATGACGAATTTTGCTATCGCAATTGTCAGCAGAGTTCAGGAAGTAGGAATTCAGCGGAATGTTCGATTTTTTTTTGTCGTCGCTGCAACACTAATAATGTCTGTACTATCCAATCCTTAGGTCTTCACTTGTGTGGTGAATATTGATTTTTTCGACAGTAGGTATCCCATTATTACATCTGTGTTACGAAAATAATTTTGCCTAATTTGCCATTACTAATAGAAACTTTAATCTGTTTATTTTTTGGCTTTATCTATTCACTCGCGTAAATACCCCAACAGTCCCTCTCTATGACACTGAATATGCTTATGTATCCTTGACTAAATGAAATGTAGAGTGCAGGTAATAAACGTCTTTGAATTTTTTATTAGACAATCGTAATATATAGGGATTATTAGTATAACTGTTCTTAAATTTGGCTTTAGCACAAAACTCCTCTTTCGTTCTTTCTTTTTAGTATTCTATTTATTTTAATACCTCTGTGATGTATAAATTATCTAAAATACATATATTTTTCTCAGTTATGTTTAGGTCTACTTGGAAATAACTTAACTTAAACTCAATAAGTGTTGAAAATATAAACGAATTTTAAAAATACAAACAAAAAGTTTAGGATTTAGAAAACGTCAGCAAATACCTTTTTAAAATTAATTATCGTCCTTAGGTCGTATTGGACAGTGATTGAAATGCTGAAATGAGCTCAGGATCCATACAGCTTAGAGTTACACGACATTCATATTTAAGGATAAGATAAACCCCGAGAAGAATCTTATTGAAATAAGCTATATGAGCGAGATTCAAGCTTACTACCTACTCTGCAGAGGCGAGCACCTGCAACTACTTTATAAAGGTATTACTGTTGTAGAATTGGTGCTGGCCATTCTTGACTAAATGTCATTTATTATTTCACACTCCTAAGATCTTTTAAAAGTTGGAAACCAGAAGGTTAAGAAAATATAATCTATTAATTAGAGTCATGGCCGGGATTTGAACCACGGGTCTACTGGTTTCCGCCCAGTTGCTCTACCCTTGAGCTACCATGGTCAACGTGCCTTCCTGACATTAAATTCTCCAATTGACTTATCATATATCCGTAAGTGGTCTATCGGGATATATGATTAGTGAATTGGAGAATTTAATGTCAGGAAGGCACGTTGACCATGGTAGCTCAAGGGTAGAGCAACTGGACGGAAACCAGTAGATCCGTGGTTCAAATCCCGGCCATGGCATTGAATTCTTCAGTTGGCTCTAATTAATTAAACATCACCCATATACCGGAGTAATGTATTTAAAAGTATTGATACTTTAAGGATTAATTCTTCAATATAAATTTACATTAAATATAATCTAATTTCATTAGCATATGATGGCAACGCTATAAGCGCTACCTAGGTCGTAGACACGCGACGGACGGTACTTCATCCTCGTGCGGACCGTTTGTACAACAAAACATGTAGAGTGAACAAACAAGGCCAAATAGAGGTATTACTTTTATTTTGGCAAATTACAACTTTTTCATTGCTCAGCTTTACAAATAAGATGCAGTAAAAGCTCTCCTCCTGCTCAGACAGGCACGGCAGCGTCTTAACATTCATATATTGTAACTCTTCTTAGGAAATATTGACTATTACTTTTCCTATACTATTTTATAATTCCTGTAACGTTCTTGATGTATACCTAACTATACATGTTATTTTCAAATACTTTCCATAGGTTAAAATTTGCAGATTGTGACCATTCATCCCCCTCATCATCATTATCATCACTATCATTATCATCATCACCATTATAATTATCATTAGTATCCTAATAAATACGGTTGTGCGTTACCCAATTAAATATATAAACGGCGTTTCCTAAACTGCTGGAGATTCAACTTGTTACGTGCTACAGCTTACGAAGGCCGCTGTGATGCTACATTTTCTTGACTCTTTAGTTGACGTGACAAAACTCAATATGAAAATCCATCAGTGGCCCACAGAAGCATGAACAACGTTTCCCTTGTATTAAACGTAAATATTTGTGGGAACTGATATCGGCAGCTGTCCTTTGTGATGTGACTGTCAGCGTAGCAGTTTTATTTTTCCTATGTCTGCTCGTTATGCCGCCTTTGTGGGATATTCCGCACCTGGGACGGTTCGTTAACACAAATAATTGCGTCCGCAATACACGCCCCCCCCTCCGCCGCCCTCCACACACGCGGCTGTTGTTTTCATTCAGATCCGCAAGCCTGCGGGTCCTCTATAGTCCTAGCACAATGTCCTGGCGCACCGTCGGGTAATACGAGGCGTCATCTGTGCTTAGAAATTGTCACCATAGGGAAATGATGTCATTTCCGATTCAGACAACCCGCCAAACACCGTGTATACTCATGTTTTGAATTTGTTAAAGATAACGTATTTGAGGAAAATGAGGAATAAATATAGAGCGAAAGCTGCCTGGGTAAGGCACTTTCTTTGGTACATTTTGTTTTCTTAGGACAGAAGTCTCGGTTTGCTTCAAGCCAGTCCATACCAGTCGTATTTGAGCATCACTCCATGCGCATCATTCCTATTTGATCTAAATCCGGTCCCGCTCTGTCCGGGCAAGTTATGCCACTCCAAACTTCTTTAAGGACGGAACGCAATATACTTGCCTGTAGTATGTTTAAGGTGCGTGCCTGTTCTATACCCATCTAAGACATGTTCAGTGAGGTCTACTCGAAAATAAGAAGACCCCGGCCTCTGTTCCCCGGGAGCGATGGAAAACTCCGGGGGTCTTTCCTTGGGGCAATACCTTGTGTCGAAACCCCCCCCCCCGCCATCGACAACAACTTCAAGTCAGTTGGAAGTGAATACGCCACTTACGCACGTCAAACCCGCGGGGAAGACTACCGAAAAACCTCGGTGGGGCCGCCTGGTGATATAGTACACCCTCTACTAGCTATGCAGGCTAGTACCCGGGACATTTTAGTCAACCCTCTGCCACTTCCGAGCGGCCGAAGCCTGGCCGGAGGTACCCGATTGCCCGCGGCTAACCGGAACACACTGCCCCCTCGAGTCCAAACCAATCCGAACAACTCCCATTCAGGGAGGGGCTCGAATGTTCGGCCCGAGGTTCCTCTAGTAACATCAGAGGTACCACGTGTGCTAGGGGTCCGCAGCGCTCGCACTAAAGCAGGTGAAGGGGACAGATCCCCTCCCCTACGGGAACACATCTAAGGCAGTAGAGAAACTTGAGAAACACGTAATGGAATTAAGAAAAGGAAACATGGAAGGAAACGATCCTATCCTAGTCTAGTAACTTCTAAGCATTTTGTAATTGTTAGGACTACCGAAAAGTTTGGGAAAAGCTCAGTAAGATAGAACAATCTTGTAGGATTTTAACGGTGGGCCTCCCATTTACGTGTCCATGCCTTGATGACCTCAGCCGTCTGAGTTGGTGGAACTCAGTACTTTCTCCATCTGCTGTAGATAGGTGGTACAGAAATACATTTAATGACACCTACAAAAGAATTCTCTCAATTTGGATTTTAAATTTAAAATGGCACATAAAGAAATATATATTTGGGCAAGGATCAATTAGTGTTTGCAAATGCAGCATCATTTATTAAAAAAATGCAATATCTCTAAAAGATTATGGAAACTTTAATTGACATACTGCTTCAACTTATGAAGTTAATTCAAAGAAAGCAGCAAGTTTATTTTATTTTCCATATATGCAGTACATCGTTATTATACGTATTCCAGTGCAATATGTAGATGCGTTTTAGCTAAGGGTATTTGTTAGGATACTATCCTTCATAATATTCACAAATTTCATTTCCGTAATTCTCATCTCCATTCTTAATAATATAATTATATAAAGTTCAGCTCAAATGATTTTTTTTAAATTTACGTCCTCCAACGTTTAGGCATATCGGATGGTGAATGAATTGGGTGAAATGACGCTCAAATGAGTCCAGGCTCCAAGGAGCTTAGAGTTACCTGACTTTCGTCTTGAAGGATAAGGGAAAACCACGGAGAAAACCTTAGCCAGGTAACTCACCCTGACCGAGATTCGAACTCGGGACCTCTTGAACGTGAGGCAGACGCGCTATCATCCGCGCTACCGAGGCGGGGAGCTCAAATGATATTTTACATTCTACAAAAAGGCTCAAGCGCATGAGACTGTAATCGAACCCGAGGCCCCTACGTGGTACATCATTAGGTGACAGGCAGCGTTTCGTAGGCGACACAGCTTTTCTTGAAGTATAATGGAATTGGGGAACATGTCAGGATCATCTGTCGCCCCGTGTCTCTTGATAACGGCTGCAGTCGAGATGATGTCCAATAACGTCCTTCTAGTAGTGCCAGGCTGACTCGGCACCCTTCTACACACGTGCTGCCAACATGACGTAACGAAAGAAATTCACTACCTGAAATTTTCAACTGTAGGCAGCTGCTGTAGTTGACTACTGCTCCTTCAGGAATTAATTAAAAGGCTAGATATCAATGTTTAATATTACAACATTATTAATTACGCTATCCTTCCACAAAAAAGGGGTGGTGTATAACGAATACCACTGTCTCTTCCTATTATAATTTCGTATCTGTGAAACCTATTAAATAACATTAGACTGTTGTTCGCCGGGGCCGGAACAAGATTGCCTGGGCCTTACCGTGGCTGTTTTTTTTTTTCCGCAAAACATCTGTCAGTGCAGAACAATAACTACTGTTACAGCCTTTCTGTTTCCGATAATTCCTTTTACCTGTTTCCATTAGATTTGTTTTTAGAAAGTTACCTTTTAATGGAGCGCTTGTCTAAGGAGCCATTCATTGTCAGGTGGACGTTAATTAAGTCTAGTCGAATCTAGTTGACATTAGAATTGATCTCAGAGTGAACAGTTTATCAGAAGATATTTGACAATGAGTCAAGCTGAGAGCAGTGGACAATGCCGAATGCAGTTCGGCTGTGCATTTTGATTTAGCAGCTCAGTTTTTACAAACGCTTAATTTTTATTTTCTTATGCGATTGCGTAACCTCATAAAGAGTAAAAATGCTGTGATATAAAAGACTTAGCTGAGAATGAACTAGTAACTGCATTATTGAAATTTCTGCTGTTACATTAAACTTTTCCAAAGCAAAAGACCACTTTGTTTTGAGGTTAAAACTCACCTGCATATCGACTTGGATGCTCATAAATAAAAGAGTAAATCTATTGTTAAAGAACGTATTCCAAACCTCTCATTGTATTTTGTCACAATTTCATGAGTAACCAGCTGTTCCGAGTTACGAATCACATTGGCCGTGCCTTGAAAAGTAAATAGTACGCCACTGCAGCCCTTCTGGACGTCACTCACGCCTTCGATAAGGTGTGGCATAGTGACTTCTTTACGAACATCACCAAATTGCTCTCACAGATTATCATTTCGATAGCCATTAAGTAGGAACCTCGGCAATGCGTAGGGAGATAAATTTAGGAAAGTAGAAACTTTAATAATAAATATTTTACAATTATATTTGCCTTTACAAATAGCTCTAGGAATTTCCATTATGGAAACCGCTGGAAATGTAGGACGTTTTAGCAGTTCAAAAGAGATATATGAGCTTCGTAAAATAACATTGGATTTAAAAGAAAATAAATACTAAGGTTTGAAATGGAGTCAAGGATTTCAGTAAATTCTTTTCCAGGTTCGTTTACTTCTGTTTTTCAAATATAGTTTCAATTTCCAAGCTTGTCTACATATGGGCAATATAATAAGTTAGAATTAACCATGTAATTAAAATTCGTAGCTTATTTAGAGTCGTTTAAATGAAAATTCACTGAAATTCCTACTGGCAATTTATAACGGGAAACTGTTGCTTTACTAACGCAGAGTTCAGATAGCCTTGTATCTCGGACACAAATATATGCTTCTTCAGGATATTTCTACTGCATTATTGGTTAGGTTTTCTTATAGCTCATATAATTGCACCTTAAAAGAGCTAATAAAAAGTAATAGAGATTCGAACTCACTACCTCTTGAACGTGAGGCACACACGCTACCATCTACGCTACTGAGGCGGGCATTTATTTAATTTTTATACTTTTCTTGAATAATGTTTCTGCCGGTCATAGGAAGATGATTAAAGGTAAAATTCGAATTCACGGCCTCTTGAACGTGAGGCAGACACGCTACCATCTACGCTACCGAAGCGGGCGACTAAACAATTAATTTGTTCAATGATCTCTGGAGTTGTGACTTCTACAAGATGTCTAGAGCGAGGTTCATCACTAGCGCTCGTAGGTCCATTTTAAACTCTGCAGCCCATTTTTTAATCATTGTATATTACGGGCAATGTGCGGTCCATTTCCTCCTTGATTTCTTTAGGCGTTAAACCTTTCAAATGGAAGCATTTAATCACTGCTGTTTTTTCAAATCCTCCCTTTTCGTGAAACCTCTCCACTTGTCTTGTTTAAAATGCTGTCATTCAAAACCTAAACAAGCTATTGACCTGTAACTATGGATACAAGCTAGTCTAGAGTTAAACTATATGATGCTATCCGTCAAACTGGCCCAGTGGCTCCATCTCTATGTGAAGCCCGGCCTTCATATATCCCATATGGCCATATTGATGCATTCATTCGAGTGTAAAACAGAAAAACAAAACGAAAGAAGGAAAGAAAGATAAACAAACAAACAAACAAAAATAATTCCTCTAATTTAAATTTATTTAATTTTTCCATTTCATAAGTTTGGCCATGACTACAATTAGAGTGAATGACTTACTTTGCTAACTCATATGAGACGTATTTGGAAAACCACACGGAACTGTCACAATGTTAAATGCACGTTCATGTGGCCATAAACATTAATAACTTATCTATGTGACGGGATAGCAAAACTATCCAAAGTCACGAGAACACGCCTGTGACCTCATGTTGACTGTGGCCAACACACGCTGAAGATACAGATCTCTTAACACGTGCTACTTTCATTTCCAGGGGCCATGACCTCGACTCTAGCTTGCGTTTCGATTTGTTAATGAGATTATTCAGGGGTTACTACGTTTTTAAATTACCGTAAATGTTTGGAATGTTGAATGAAGATGCAAGATAATGATTTGACATAGAAATTGAGAGAATTATTTAATGAAGGACATTTGTTCTGCCAACGCAGAGTTATTTTGTTTAAGGCAACAGCATTTAGTATTTGAGACTTCGCACTTTGCAGAAACGACGCGGAGAGATCTGCACATCCGTGATCGTTTTTAGGGGGTTTCATCTGCTTTGTTGCACTGTCACGCCTGTTGTGCTTATCGGAGCAATAAGCGTATCTGCTTCTTCAACTCATTGACTAATTAGGAATCAATAGATGTAAGTGAGGAATGGCCGCCTCGCTCAACTAGAATGGAGAACGAGAGGGACCGGAGACCGATTTGTCGATCGTCCGCAAAGTTAATTCCAAATATACAGCTAGTGCCTGTTTGAATATGAGTCAAATAGTTTAGTTCTAGAAAATCGTTAAAGGCTCACAAGTAAATTTATTGGTAAATTTATTTTTTATAGCTTAGTGGTCAAAACTCTTAACACCATACTTATAAGGCTTTTAATGCAGTTTCAATTCTTATATATTTTGCAGCTTCTTCTCCTTCTCATAATTTAGTTAAAATAGTTACCAATGTTTCGCATTTCTTTATATTCTTTCGTATACGAGGCGTGTCCGTAAAATATGGTCTCCAAGGCGCTGGAGCCGTGAGGAACGCTGCTACGCGAGATCCGGTAACACTGGCGTATAGCTTGGTTTCACCCCTTCAAATCCCCATCACAATGAATCCGTTGCAACCATTAGTCTTGGATGGGCAGCCGTTTGCGATGGAGCTTCCTATCACTTCTGCCGCCAAAGTGAGTTGCGTGCAGTGATCCATTTTTTGAGTGCCAAGGGCACTACCCCCATTAAATGCATCGTCAGTTATGCGAAGTCTATGGGCCACAGTGCATGGACGTCAAAAACGTGCGAAAGTGGGTCACAGAGGGCGTTCTGGTCGGCCTTCGGTTTCAGCCGAAACTATTGCAAAAGTGGAGCAAGAAATGTTTAAATATCGGCATGTGACAGTTCGCGAGTTGTGCGAACTTATACCTGAAGTCAGTAAGACTACGATTGACAAGATTTTGACCGAATATTGCATTATCGCTAGGTGTGTGTGTGTGTGTGAGGTGGGCCCCCAAAATGCTCACCGAAGACCATAAACGGCAACGTGTTCAAGCGGCCCACCGATTCCTGGAGCGCTATGCAGAACAGGGCGAGCTATTGCTGGATTCAATTGTCACTGGCGATGAAACCTCGGTGCACTACACAACTCCAGAGACTAAAGAACGTTCTCGTCAGTGGCGGCATTCGAATTCGCCGAAGCCACGAAAGTTCAAACAGACATTTTCTGCGGGCAAAGTGATGGCCAATGTGTTCTGCGACCGAAAAGGTGTATTATTTGTGTGAGTTTATGCCTACCGGCACTACAATAAACGCCGCTAGCTACTGTGAGACTTTAAAAAAATTGCGACGTGACATTCAAAATCGAAGGAGCGGAATGCTGACGAAGGGAGTGATTTTTCTTCACGACAACGCTCGTCCGCATACTGCACATGTCACGGCTGATCTGGCCCAGTTCGGATGGGACGTCCTCACCCATCCCCCCTACAGTCCAGACTTAGCACCCAGTGATTATCATCTGTTTCCTGAGTTGAAGTCACACCTGGGTGGAACACATTTCTAGACCGACGATGATTTGAAAAACGAGCTTGAGCGCTACCTGCGCAACTTGGAGGGAGAGTACTATGAGAAAGATATACAAAAACTGCCACAGCGCCTGCGAAAGTGCATCGATCGCAATGCTGATTTCGTTGAAAAATTGCTGTAAGTTCCGCCTTTGCATCAACGTAACATTCATTGACAATAAATATATACTCTATATTAACTAAAATTGGAGATCTTATTTTACGGACACGCCTCATATTTAAAGAGTAATGTCAGGACAGCTTTTGTGTCTCTCAGAACAGCTACCGTTATAAGTTGAAGAAAGCAACATTCCCTACATTATCAAAGCTACGTCAATAGAAATCCATAATTATATAAAGCAAATCTTTTTTTTCTGATACATTGTTTAGCACATTTAACCGTGTTTCGAAACCTACAATGAAGTGTTGCACTACATCATAATTCGAAACAATGTCCGGTATACACACTGCTAAATGCGTTATAAAATAAAATTAATTTCAAAACTCATTTGAAATGATACTTAGATTTTACTGATTATTTACATTAATGGTATACTATCAACATTTAAAATAATTCATGGATTAATTTAATATATGTACATTTACAGAACTAACAACTCAGTCACAATGTAACTCTATACGTGCAGCATAACTAAAACCCGTGTAAACCACGCTGGTTGTTTTTATTTATTTATTTATTTATTTATTTATTTATTTATTTATTTATTTATTTATTTATTTATTTATTTATTTATTTATTTATTTATTTATTTATTTATTTATTTTTGTAATTTACATCCTCCAACGTTAAGTCATATCGGACGATGAATGAAATGGATGAAATGATGCTCAAATGAGTCCGGACACAGAGCTGGAGCTTAGAGTTACCCGACATTCATCTTTCAAGATAAGGGAAACCCCCGGAAAAAACCTTATCCAGGTAACTCACCCTGACCGAGATTCGAACTCGGGACCTCTTGAACGTGAGGCAGACACGCTACCATCTACGCTACCGAGGCGGGCAACCACTCTGGTTGCCTCTACGACATTTTGAACAATTATCTCTCTTTGCAAGGTTACTTACTGAATGTAGAAAATTATAACAGTCAGATTCCTTAAGGGAAGGTAAATTTTTAATGTGCGGAGGGAGAAAATAATATCAGTGTTTTGACTCTTTTTCATATATTTTATTTTGGGAAGTTTGTATGTATTGAGATGATCAAGATTTCTCTACTTCTGGTGCTTGGTGCTTGCAGAATCTCTCCACATGGATTTTGGATTAGTATTACAATTGTCAAAGTATGTAGTTATCGAAGCTTTTAGTGAACTTCGTCGTTAACACTCAAGTTTACGGGATTTCATTAATTACTGCTCTCATATCAGATAAATTTCGCCGGAATTTTGGATACGAGTGGTACACCAAAAACATTACTCTACCAAATGTATAGAAGATATTTGTTGGTTGTACATGTCTAAAGGTTTAAACACCAGACAAATATTCAAAAAATACAAACCAAATATGCTGAAAACTATAGAGTGCGCCAGAGAGTGTGAGATGCGATACCTATTGTGTGAGTTTTCTGCAAATTAATAGTGAGATTACTCTACATAATATCATTAGGAGAAACTATAGCTATTTGTTATTCGAAATGAATAAGAAGATGATATTCTTTTTGAACATTTAAAAAAAGTATTTTAATAATGAGTCCGTCATGTTTTTTCGTCCAATAATATATTCGTCTTTTATTGTAGACTTTAAAAGAATTGCACATATGGTTCCTTTTTCTAATCCTTCCCAAACCTCATTGTTGGACGTTTGCAAATTGTTCCTGAAGAGGTATTGTATCGTGAGATGTTATAGCCCCTACATGTCGGATTGGTTTCAAATCTGATGCGTTTTTAATCCCCATTCCTGGGCAGCGTAATCCGGTACTAAACAACAAATCTACTCGTGTGCACAAATTTTTCATTCTGCTTTTCTGTGCGCCCTGCTTCCCAAACACTAATAATACGTTAAGGAGACAGTACGCTTGTAAGGCAAGTAGAAAAATGTTTGGAATCAGAAGTTCATAAAACTGCTGAACTGTCCCTTCCTTCCTCCTTTCCCACACTAAGGATGAAGGATGACCTAGCTCATATCTTAAGATGCGTTTTATTAACTCTCTTACAGATGATCAAAAGTCGCATTTAGTTTACTGTTATGGAATGAGTAAAAATACGCAAGAAATAATTCTAAGCAAACAAACAAGAATTTGAAGTAACTGTACGGAGTTAATTTCACCTGCGTTCAGCGTTCACCTCTATATGTAAGTCAGACTTAAAATGTTGAATGTAAAATCTGTTGATATATGTGCAATTCAACACTCGGAAATTCCTTAAGAGTTAAATATATTTACGATATATTTCGCAGTTTTAGATCTCGTTGTTAAGATCCAAAAACAACTTGCATTATGCATTTATGTAGATGTAATAGGTATGGAAACTTTCAGTCAAAACGCAGAGTTGCATATCATTACATAACTGGGCTATAAGGATTCTTGGAATGTAATATCGCGACCCCATTTGCGTGTGCTCTGCTGGATATACATCATCGGCGTGCATACATTCACAAAGGTAAACGACACGACAATGCATTGTAATGTATGACTAGGATATAATTAGTTATACGAAAAAGAAATCGAAATATATTATCTGATTTTATTAGTCAAGAGTGGTCAAGATCAGTACACTTCAATATTGAACTCTCGAAGAGCTTTCCATTTACTATTTAGCTATCCTAAGTAGGTGAAATAATGCTTTGAGGCTGCATGAATTAAAAGAAAAGTATCCACATGCATTTTTATGAGACATAAAAGCATAATTCAAAAATTTAAAGATCGATTAAATTTAAAGTTCAACATCATACACGGATAAGCACGAAGATAGATTTTAAATAAATTATGCAACAGAAACTACTTTTACATGAAAATCTTGCACATTTTGATTTAGTAAAAAGCTATTCTATTTTCAGCAATATAAGTTTAAGATATTTTAATGAAAATTAAAATCTGTATATCTAATTTCCTGGGAATAATACGAAAGTTCTCTTTATTCTGAATTGAATTCTAGTAATCCTTAAATTACGTTTCTGTGTGATTTCCATTGTTTAAAAGTATTCGTATTTGTTTTTCTATTATTTTTACTGGAATTTTAAGGATAGAATGTTTTAGTACAGTTTGAATAGTCTGAAGAGTCGTATTTATTAGAGATATATTTTTTTTCTTCCCGCAAAATTGTCGGCATGTAAATGCGAGATTATGGTTTCTTTGTACAGAATGTCTTTTGGTATTCCTCTCGCAAATAATATTATTTTCTTTTGTTTCAGGTAAGTGCTGCCCAAACAAGTCGGTTCCTTTTTTGAAACCTTTCAGGTAAGATTTAAAGGTATGAAGATAACCAAAATCATTAGTTATTGGCAATGGGATCTGCTATCCTATCAATGCAATGTTCATCATTCATATTTTCTATATCTATACTTCAGAAAGAGAATGGTCTCTACCGTCTTCTGTTTTTACTTCTTAAAATGTTAACTCTCAGACATTCTGTTAAATTTTCCGAGCGATTGTGGAGATAGTGTAGATAGTAAGAGGAGGAGCGTCAGAATGAGTTTTAGTAAAATCGATTTGTTTACTGCATTGCGATGTTTGGCTGAATAATAAACTTTTTTTACGCTAACCTAATATAAACTTGAGGTTCGCTTCAGCTAAAAAAAGTCAATACACACGGGGAGCACCTGATGAATAAACCGTAGATACTGAGAATGAATATAGGTGTACTTTTGGTCTAAATTTGAAACTGATGCTGTAAACTACTGTGGCAAACTTGCCCTCAGCTAGCAAGCCCGAATAAACTCATTGACAAATAATAGCACATTGTTTTAACATGTACTTTATTACTTGAAGTAATCATCACTATATGTTATGGACCTTTCATTTTTATTTAAAACAATGTTGCAGATATACGGTTTTAATGTCAGAAATATATTTTTCGTTAGGATGTTGATGTCGTTTGGAAGCAATTCTTTCTTATACCTATATCGCCATGAGAGTTGTGCCGAGCAATAGGATCTTCACATTCATCAATGCCTTTGCAACAATATAAGTAACATGATTTAACCCTTGTTTGAAAAAAGGCTAATGATGAGAGTTTGAATGATGGGAAGAGTTAACTTGTTTCCAATTTCGTGACAGGGTTTGACTCAATTTAGTGATTGATGAGTTTAGTATTGCCAAGTAGAGTAAATGATAAATTTTGGATGATTAATTGGTTCTTTCTAAACCAGTCAAAATTTGAAACTTCGAACCTGTTTATGCACTTCAGAGTAGACTTTGCTATATACTTAGATCACTGATTATGAGCTTCCTAGCTAGTAGCCTCTTGGCCACACAGACTGAATATGCAGAGTGAAGATTGAAATATTTTAGCTCCTTGAAGTATTATATTTCCAGACAGATATAGTAAAACTTAAACATAATCTTAATAAATGATATCTATCTTTATTAATTTTTAATTCGACATAATTAGAGCTCGTTATTGGATTGGAACTAAGGCATATTTGCCTTCATAGCAATTTAACGCTTTTGCTTACTCTACAAAAGCACTTGGCTGTATAATATAAGTAACACGTTAAAATAACTCGTGCAGCCTTTACGCGTAGAAAAACTTTGATCCAATACTAATATCATTCTCTAAGGGGGATTGTTATGTCTGTCAAAAGACTTCGAGTTGGATTATTTTTGTGATAGGTTTCCTTATCGGGGTTTTCATTTACGTTCGGAAGACTGTCAGATTACTCTTAAGGTCTATGGATTTGGGTTCATTTGAGCTGTGCTTCACACATTTAATTCGAGCATTCATCGTCTTATATAACACGCCTAGTGAACAATCAAACTTGATAATCTATTGGTTTCCCTTTCTTTAAAACTACAGCAACAAAAATATCAAAAACTGAAATAAACAGATACTTTGGGGAGAATTTTGCGTGTATTTTTTGCTTGCAAACTTCAAAATGATTGCTGTTTAATCAAATCGAGTTCATTATTTGGCCACTCTAGCGTGAGAGTTGTACGAGAGGGTCTCTAAACAAAGCTCGCTGACTCTGGTAATGCCATTGGTTAAGGCAATGTCTGGAACATCTGTCATTGAATGTCAACTTGATAGTTTACCAACATTTGGTCGGCATGAAAGGGCCTCCTTAATGGGACACGCCGTTAAGGCTATCTAGTAAACCTCACTTGATGGTATACTTTACATCATTAGCAGTTGGGCAGCAAAGCTGAATTGAATGTCAGTAAACATAAGCTTTTGTAGGAGTACTGCAAACCAGAAGTTGTAAACAGTGGTCATTAAAAGTTCTTGCTGAAATAACTTAGTACTATAGCAGGACGAGTTGCTACTCCGGAATGAAAGGAAATCCAATGTCCACCTGCTGTTAGGTGGAGCTCACCTTGATGACAAATTACTGGAAATCAAATATAATGCATACTTGTTAGAGGACGCTTTTTCTCATCTGTTTCAACAGGTTGGAGTTAAAGTGTATGAAACTTATTTTATGAGTGTAATAGCTTAAGACATAAAAAGTTACTGTTGCAACTGTTGTGCTATGTGCTTATACTCCCGGAATGTCCTGGCTAAAGATACTTGTCTCTGCTTCCTTCTTACGTTAAAGTTATCTAGGATGAAGTTAAACACCTTGAGTGAGTGAAACTGAGAGAATGAAAATGGCAAGTTAAGCTTAAGCAAACTATTTGAGACATCCCACAGCAGCAGTATATCAGCAGCTTCCAGCTTGTCAGCAGTAGATTATTTCATTTATGAAATGTGAAATGCAGTACCACAACTGAAATATAAGAACCATTACACGTTGAAGACACATACCATGTATATGTTTCTTCACCTGGTCAGTTAATGTTGGTGAAAAGCCAGCGGACCAAAGGGTACGCACGTTGTACTTAGTGCATACGGATTTATAAGGAGAAAAATCTATCTTTCGGTTACGAAACGAAAGCTTTACTTCAACGACGTATATATTGGAGTTACCTGACTGCTATAGGAAGTGAGAATATCAATTCTGAGTAAATTTGCATCTACAATGTCTCACCTAAACCGCTGATACCAGCTAAACCTATTTTACCTGTATCTAAGTTTCTGTAGATATTTAATTCATCTAAATATTATAAGTTTTCCAATGCTATAGATTATTTTACAATTGGACGTTATGCTGAACGCAAATTTGTCTAATAATCATACTGCCCTGCTGAAGATTAATAAATGAACTACTATCTTAAATAAAACCTTTGCTTTCTAAAACATGTTACCTATCTATAGTTATTTCTTTAAGACATTCATTATGATATTCGGATGCTCCACTGAATTGTGACTTACGTAAGGTCGCATGCTGAACTTAATGCATTTTGTGTTTGTATGTTGTGTTTGTGTATTTTTTAAAGTATTTCAAATACAGAGAAGGAATTAAATTTAACTAATGAAAATATATGTAACTGAAGTAGTGTGAATATATAGAGAACAATTATTATATTCTTATATATGCAATATACAATGAGTTACGTTTTCTTAAGTTATAGGTCATATATAAATGTCATATATGGGTTGTATCGACGCCTCTTTACCTTAGAAGCAACTATTCATCGCAATAATATCAACTACCAGACCATAGAGGCAGTCAAAGTGTAAATTTTTTAATATTTTCCAGACTGATTTCTTTTTGCTTAAAAAGATGCGATTTTCTTGCATACTTTTTTCTTTTTCTTTTAATCCGAAGGCATGCACTGCCTCAGACTAGAATAATCGCATTGGAAACATATGTGTGGGGGCAAAGAAAGAGACACATTTTGGACAAAACATTGATTAAGTTCGTCAGTGCTTACGGAGCCGGTTTCTGCCTGGATCCTACCAATAGCATAAGCTCGCTAGGTCAAAGTGTGTGTCTCTCTCTCTTTGTACCCGCACATGTGTTTACAGCAGGAGTTTTCCATTTTGAAGCAGATGTGTGAAATTACCTCAGAAATATATCTCACCTATCTCCAATTCGTAGCAAGGATTTCCTAAAGTCTTGAATTTCAGTGGTCAATATTACAGTGTCGGAGATATTTAGGTTGGAATCCTCAATGAGGAGCTAACATGTGTATGGTAAACGTCATGGTGAGCCCAAACAAAATACATAGCCATTATCGTGTATGTATGTTAATATAAGTTTTCTAAATTTAGAAAACTACGTAACTGTTAAGGTAGAACAATTCTAGCAGAATGGTGGAACTTGCACAACTAATTTTAGAATACCTCTGTGTACACCACTTAGAATGATCTGTTAATGATATTGGATAAAAGCTAGAATTTCATTTGAAGTTAAGTTATCGTATTTTATTAAATACTAATATTAAAACACCAGTATTAATTCTTCTTTTATAAAGTATTCCTATTAAAATTATTTTGCTTATAATTTTATAGTTATGAGAATTTAACTAGCACAAATTACTAAACAAATTTGTATTGGAAAAATGTGCCATTAATTTTTAAAAGTCAATGAAAATATTAAAGATTGTCCACATCCTAGGTAAAATAAAACAAATCTAGTATTATTTGATTAATAATCAGACTTCAGCTAAGTATTATATTTCGGTAAATGTTATCAGTAGTTTTGAATGCATACGAAACATTTTACTTTAGAAGAATATTGCAGCTACCAGGAATGTTCCTTCCTAGAATGTAATGCCTCAGCATCCTACTGCTTTATGCTGATAAACAGTTTGTGGGTAACGACGAAAAGGAATGATAAAAAATATCACAGTGTGGCTGTTGATGATGTCGCCCCATTTTGAAACTTTGCAAGAAGTGGGGATGATTTGGAAGTGGAGAAAAGTTTGCGTACGATCCTTTTGTGTATTTCGATGATGTCTATCCAATTTCTTGTGGTAGAAGTGAGGTAAGAGACGAGGGAAAATGCAGTTATGTCCCAAGCGTACCCTGCCGAAAGGTCCCGGTGTAACGAACTGTAAGAATGCAAGAGAGGGAGAGGGAAAGAGCCGACATTGGAAAGAAGAACACGTTTGTTCCACATCTTCTTCCTTTGTACGAGTGGACTTTAGCCTCGGTCATGTACCACAGACAAATAAATGTCTTATATATCAACAACTGACAGAAAAGTTGAGCTTATTTATAATACTAGAAAAAATTAGCGTGAAAATTACTGTAGGTACGGAATGCAAAAATTCCACATCAAAAAATTAGACAAAATATCACCATATTGGGTTACATTTAGGTACTCGTCCGTTTTACGTGTTGGAGTTGTGCTATTTACACCAAGAGATTACAACAGAGCCGGGAAGATGATCACCGGAAGTATGAAAGGCTTTACCTCTGCAATCGCACCTTCCTCTTCTATCTGGCAAGTAAACAAACAGGTGGCCTGTGCCACAGTGGCGGTCATTCGGGTTTTGGATATAATCAGAAGCTTACTTTTGAACTCAAGTTATGGCTAGGAAAGTATGAAGGTAAATAACACTAGTGAATATAAGAATAAAGCGACAATATTAAACGGCATTGTGAGAGAAATTGCTCATGATACTGACCTTAGTTAAACCTTAAGTTGGCAAAAGCTCTTCTATAGAATTAACATATTTTAATACATTAGTTTTGATATAGAATAGTAGTTATGTAGTGATGAACATATATTACCCTTAAGCCGCTAAAGACATTTAAATATTTTCTATGCTGTATTCTTAAAACTAATCCTAACAATTGATACAAACATATTTGGTGCGCAAGGTAAAGCAATGAGGTACTCTCAGGGTATGCGTGGGCATGTATGGGAGTAAGGATGGTTCTAATGACACTGGAATGCTCGTTTCAAACTGATTTAATGACTGCTTCTTTTTATCATAACATCAAACTCGAAGTTGTCGACCAAGGGTTACCAATATATCACTGCTTAGAGTTTCTGTAGGTGGAATGCTTATCACTCGATAATACTTAATTCGTTACGTATGAACCGACAGATCTTCCCTCCAGTTCTGATCTGCCTTCGACCAAGACAGAAACGATAACAGCCTGAATCAGCCTCACGCCGTGGAGTGTGTGTCCTTATTTGGCACAGCTGCGCGTGGGTGTGTAATTTTCACTTCTGAAGCCCTGTCTTTTCACACAAAGATTCCCTTTGTAACTATTTTGTCCATTGTGATTATTAGTCTCGGTCAGGCCATTATTACGGGTCCGAAGAATACCTATTCAAACGGAGTCAAGTGTTATTCATTTAGGATTCTTTATAAGAAAACCTCTTTCTCCCGTGTCTTTTGTTACACAACTCAACCAACTGCCCCTGCACGTGTTGTAACAAAGATCCAATATTCTTTTGAAATCCATTACCATTCTTCACTCATTGCACCCCTTAATTTCGGTATCACAATCTATATACCAAGTGCATTAAAATTGTCAACATTGTACATTGTTAAATAGTGACATTTACATGATACCCTGCTGGTAAATGTGCTGGTTTCTTTTTAAATATTAAGAGTCATATTCATAGTTATCACTTTGGTCTAAACTATCTTCCGAGTAACTTGGTCCGGACCAAAGGAGGTCTAACGTTTTGGTATTCACAGACGATAAAAAGCCTCGGACCAAGTAAAGCCGTGGACCAGCACAGAGCAAATGTTATACGACGTAGAAAAGTTCTTCTGCGCGTGCGCGAGTCTCATAGAGTGCTAAACAAACCACAGTGTACCTATAAGTTTATAAATCTCTGTGGTAGTTTCACAGTTGTTTCTTAATCATTCTTACGGTTGCTGCAGTTTGAGTTTCGGTAACATGTTAGGTGTGAATATGGATAATACGAAAAGGCGTGATATCAATTGGTCAGAGGAAGACTCTAGTCCAAAAAAGAATGAACATTATAGAAAACAAATGCGTGTCGACGAATACAAATGTGAGAAAGGAGGAGGCATAGAGGGAAATTTATAATGAGTTTGCTGATCATGCGGCTTACTGATGCCTGACTAATATCATGCAGATCTGCAGAGTTATCTTGATATCCTCCTTTTGCACAATACCGAAGTGCTGTTAGGATTTGAGTATCAATTGAGATACTTAGGCCTCGGTTATCGTTCCTGACGTACAGGTTAGGACGAATCATATCTATCAGCTTTATTGCGTTCGCTTTACTAAACCTGTATTTGCTTTTGATGTTTAGGTCGTTGTACTTTGCAATAATTTCTATTCTTGGTAGATAAGTTTTCCTCCGTCGTCTTATTTCACGAATTCTAAGCGCTTCTGCTACATTCATCACTTCATTGTCGTCCATGTTGCAAAGATAGTCCGCCCTTAATCTACCTCTCGGAGGCGGAATAAAATTTGAGTCGGACCAACGTGTTTGGTCCACGTACTGTCGCTAATCCCGGTTTATAAATAGGAAATTAGATGGTCCACTGGAAGTAGGAAGTTGGTTTGGACCAAGTCTGACTGTGCATACGATCAGTTGTATCTCAATTTCCGGCGGAAAACTAGATGAAGCTAAACTTATATGAAGACGCTACTGGGTCGCAGGGTCTTGTTCAGCGTCAATATGCTGTACACATTGGTAAGGGGTGTTGGCCAAACATAGTAATTTGCTTGCAAAATGGCGCAGCTTGGGAAATGTGTGTACAAATCCAAATCAAGTTTTCCTGAACTGTGCAAGCTTGTGTTGCACCAGCACCAGCCGCATTCATATGCCTCCCCAGGGTGAAGCACTTAATACATGCAATGTTAGTAAGACATATGAAAAGTGTGCTTTACCACATGCAACAGCCGCTGCACTGTAGACTGCCACGCAACTATAAACAGAATCAATCGGTTTTGCTTGGTGTGCTTATCTGTTTGTTGAAAGTACTGGGGACAAGAGGAAGGATAAATTCTCACTTATAGTACCTTCCTTCCCGGCACTGGGTTACAGCCTACCGGCCGCGCACTGTTAACTGAAGTTGTAGGTAGTTTTCGCCTTGCTACTATGTGAATTCTGGAGATCATCCTCATAGCAAGGCTTTATTTCCCACTCTTCTGTCTTATCATACCGCTCTCATCCATTCAGGGCCAGGTGACGAAGTTCGGCGGGTTGTGACTGGACGGTAGCTAAGCGCTTTGGTGCTATCCCAGACTCCCCGGTAGGCCGCGCAACTGAGTGGGCACCGCCAGGGGTGAAGGGCTGTGAGGTGGTGTAGGATCTACTCATATTGTGACGTTAGGAACCCCGTGGTCATCCGGATCTGATGGCCCGTCGGAACTCTCCCTTCATCCTTCCTCACTAGGGACGATGGTGGCGGCACAAAGGGGACTCACTTCGTATATGTACCTTGCTGCTGTACCTATGCCAACTTGTGTTTTAGGCGTATTGAGACTAATGTTGATAGAAATAAATTCACTACACACTTCCATGAGACACAAGAGGAGGGCACAAAAGTCATTCAAAATTTTAAAAAGCTGGTTTCTGTATGATGTTTTTAAATTCCATTTTTTTTTTGTATCACATCAACAGAAAAGAAGCAACAGTGATTTGATATGTTAAATGTGGAACAGAGTACTGAAACTTTAAGCTAATAAGAGTTAATACCCTGAAAATGATAATCAAAGTTCTTTACTGAACATAAACTGTATGTTTAACGAGATCGTTTTTGCTATCGTAATTCTTGTCCGGCTTATATATTGAATCAGTTATTCAGAATAATACGAAGTGTTTGAGGATTTTACAGATTATTCATAAAAATTATTGAAACCCTGTTTTAGAGAAAATTAAACATAACAAAAACGAATTTTTATGAGCTGTAGTTTGGTATGTGAGAGGAAATTTCATAAGGATCTTCATGCATGCCTGTAAAACGTAAACTGAAATAGAAATTTTGGTTGTCAAGGGACATTTCGCTTTACTGTTATATGAATCTGTTCATAGATTCATTCGCGTGCACTTTTGACCTCCTTTTTCTTTCCTTTTTTTTTTTTTTTGTTCTTTTTCCTTTATTATATGACTACTGATATCTAAGGATCTCAAGAGTCCTTGCCGTGAAGAAGTAGGTTAGAGCGTTGCAGCTTTGGTTCCCAGCCACACAATATTTCCGGGTTTAGTATTACCCATTGGCGTGGCTTTTTCAAACCTAGTGGAACAATACTCACCGAAATCCTACAGAGATAGGGATAGTTCAAAAGATCAAGCCGAATTGCGTGGTCTGTTAAGCACTATCCAATCTATTACTACTACTGCTGCTATGGCTAATAATAATAATAATAATAATAATAATAATAATAATAATAATAATAATAATAATAATAATAATAATAATAATAATAATAATAATAATAATAATAATAATAATAATAATAATAATAATAATAATAATAATAATAATAATAATAATAATAATAATAATAATAATAATAATAATAATAATAATAATAATAATAATAATAATAATAATAATAATAATAATAATAATAATAATAATAATAATAATAATAATAATAATAATAATAATAATAATAATAATAATAATAATAATAATAATAATAATAATAATAATAATAATAATAATAATAATAATAATAATAATAATAATAATAATAATAATAATAATAATAATAATAATAATAATAATAATAATAATAATAATAATAATAATAATAATAATAATACATACAAGGATCTAAAAGCCTATATTTTGGATGAAATCTCACATATACGGATGCCTATTTGGATGCGTTATATATTATAAGTAGATGTTCCAGAAGGTCCAACTGTTTTTAACTACTCTTTAATGTTCATTACTACCAAAACTAAAGAAAACTGTCTAATAAATTTCAGTGAATGCAATTTTGCTATGATAATTGCTCTATTGTCACACCTCAAGATCCTTAAAATTCTATTTGGAAACATTTAGCAGAATAATTTTATCAGAAATGTATAAGGCATCTCTGTGGATTGGCAATCTGCAGAGATAATACCGTTATTTTGACGTGCAGTGTTATTTAATTCACTTTAAAGTGCGTAGTAGATAAGTGCAAACTTACTTGTATAAAAGAAAACACAATTAAAATGCGGATTTTTTGTTAAATTTGAATAAAATTATTTGTGGTACTAGTTTAAGAGTTTTTTTTTGTGTTAAATTAAAACACATAACTCGGTTGTTGAAAGCCTTGAACCACTTTAGCAAGATGCAGATTTAATCTGCCCTCGATTCTCCAAATTAACAAACTGGTGGCTTAACAAGTGCCGAAATTTGTTGTTTCATTTGTTTTAAATACAATACATTTCTAAGCCTTTTTATAATGTTTGTTTGTACCAACGTTTCCACAGTTCGGTACTAATAATTCCCCAGAATTACGATTTTCTCCTAAAGTGTTATCGTTTAGGCAGACTGTAGCCGACTTTCTCACATTTAAGAGAACACCATACTCCTCGCCCACAAATAGCTTTACCTACGAATTCAGTTGGCGACGAACAAGTTTATAACATGGTGGTAGGCCTTTCCCTTTCGGAAAACGAAGAACAATTTTCAGTACAATGCAATTTCCTCGGTCAATAGAAGCATCCTTTGACGATATGCTTCTCAATTTACGCAACAGCCAGGCAATACTCACAAAAAAAAACAGGAATAAAACTTTACCTACCAAATAGAGAGGCTGAATTGAACTTCAACGGCAAGGCACTTCATAGGAAGGAAACTCTAAAATCCTGCATCGAGGACATATCACGAGTAAAGGAGAAAAGGATAACGTTTACCTTTACTGCGCTTAGCTGCAGTAGTTGTATTTCAACATAACGTTTGATACCTTTCCTGCTTTGAAGAGCGATGATCAGAGAGGGGGGAGGGAGGGAGGGTGGGAGGGAGGGAGAGAATGCTTTTATAAAAGTTTTGTGCGTGCGCGTGAGTATAGGTGCAGAAAATAGAGATAGAGAGAGAAAGAGAGAGAACTCTATATCTATGTTTAGTAATTAGGCAGTTGCTTCAAGTTAGCTACACTCAAACCATCAATACACAACAGCGACCATGAGTCAGTCACTGACGGCAGGTAAACCACGATCTAGTGCGTGATCGACACGCAATGGATGGAACGTTAATACTGCAAAGTCACTGCAATAACCTAATGTCCTTTTGTTCTGGCTTTAATGCTTGGAAATTTCAATGCCACATTATAACCCTAAAAGCAAATATAGAATAAAAACTAATTTTCATACTTTTAAATATTTAACCATTGGTTTCAAGAAACTTTATTTGCCACATGTGTTTAGTTGGACAGGTTAAACGCATTTGTCACAAATAAAATGCAGTATGTATATAAATGAATACCGGGGTTTTAGCTCTTTATATTTATTACATTAAACTTAATTACAAATGATATGTCAAATGAAAAAGCAACTCAAACAGTTCTGTTTGTTGGCACCAGTGCGCAAGTGCGTGCAATGTTTCTACCGCAATCCGTTAGACAGCGGTAGTAGCAAGGACGGTGACCAGTAAATAGAAAGCGTTTTGTGTTTTGCAGTTTGCAAAGACCGAATCTGTAGTTACTGTGCAATGAGCGTTCTGCATTAAAGTTGGTTGTGATCCTCCTAGTGATAACATTTGTGGATGGTATCATCAGTTTGAAGATACCGGCTGCCTTTGTAAAGGGAAGAGCACGGGACGACCAAGAGTAAGTGAAGAGACTGTTGAGCGAGTGAGACAGTCGTTCGCTCGTAGCCCAAAGAAATCAGTCCGGAAGGCTAGTCGTGAGTTACAAGTTACTGTGTCGACTGTTTGGAAAGTTGTAAGAAAACGCTTATGGCTACGTCCTTAACGTTTACAGTTATTACAGGCTCTAAAGTCGACAGACCACGGACTACGTACCAACTTCGCAAATCACAAGTATTTTTCATGACGATGACATTTTATAGATCGTGTTGCCTTCAGTGATGAATCGACCTTTCAGCTTAGTGGACATGCTAACCCTCATAATGTGCGCATCTGGTGCTCAGAAAAGCCTCACGAGATGGTACAAATGCAACAAGATTACCCTAAAGTGAGTGTTTTTTGTGCCGTATCCCGGCGAAAAGTTTATGGGCCTTTTTCTTTTGGTGAACCTACTGTACCTGGCATTTCTTACCTTGATACAATAGAGCAATGGCTTTTCCCTCAGTTGGCCAGAGAACTTCATTTTCCAGCAAGATGATGTGCCACCTCACTGGCATAACGAAGTACACGATTGGTTGAACGTCACTGTAACCGAGAGCTGGATAGGCCACAAGGGCCCCAATGATAGGGCTTGTTATGCATGGCCTCCACGTTCACCTGACCTAACGCCATGTGATTTTTACGTTTGGGGTTTCGTGAAGGATAGTGTGTGCGTGCCTCCGCTACCAGCTGACTTCCCTGAATTAAGAAACCGGATTGATGCAGCTGTTGCTAGAATTACTGAATACAAACTTATCAACGTTTGGGAAGAACTCAGCTATAGACTTGATATGTGCCGTGTGACTAAAGGTAGTCACATCGATTATTTATACGTTTCTTGGTAAAACTGTTTGAGTTACTTTGTCATTTGGCATAACATTTATAACTGTAAGTTGAATATAATAAACATTATAAATAGTTAAAACCACGATATTCATTTATATACATCCTGTATTTAATTCAGTAAATTAAATGCCTAATAATAGTTGTGAAATGTTTTTCTTCCCTTCAAAACGTACGATTTCTTCAAAATATTCCTTTTAAGTAGATGGCATTTCGCAGGTGCGCCATTGCTGGACAAACCTGAGACTTGCGATTTTTTTTTCCTCCTTTCACATGAAGAATTCTGTACTATGATCAAGCTTTTGAATTTTGTTTATGTACGTAACTAAATATTTATTTTTTGCAAATACAACATAAAAAGTAAAAAGAAATCAAACATTTTTAGTTATGCAAGCAACACGCCTTAAAAACTAGAAGAAAATGGAATTAAAGGGATTATATGGAAATGAAATACCAGTAGATAAAGTACCAATTCGCCAACGTTCACCTGGGAAAACCACGAGAAACTCCTGGGCATAATGGAAGAAATGCGCAAATGCTGGAGGTAAGACCTGTCACTTCATTTGGAGACATCGTTCTGTATAATGAAGGTAATAATAATAATGATGATGATGATGAATATGATGCTGTGTCTCCTGCACATTTTTACAAAATAGGATTATCCTCGCTCTAATACCTCATACTCTTATACATCCTTAAATTCAGCTAACTCACATTCTTCTCCTTAACAATCAACTGCAGAAAACGTGCTATGTTCATTATTACACCATTGCATGTTGATCTTAATTTTAGATCATATCAGGTCAGTAAACTGTGTCTACGAGTACAGCCTATTACTCTCAAAACTGCGCAAGGTAAGATTACACCATGCATTGAGACAATAATACCCTTGGAAATCTTAAAGTACTCATCTTTCGGTTAGATACACTCAATCTGAAAAATTCAATGCTATAGCCGGGGTTTGAACCACGGACCTCCTGGTTTCCCTCCAGTCACTCTTGTCCATGGGGCTACCATAGCCAGCGTGCCGTCATGACATTAAATACTCATATATTTCGCCCGTAAACCACTAGGCGCTCTCGTATTCGAGATACACCGTTTGTGTCGACTTAGTAAGTACATGAGTCCTAGGCTTCATCGTCAAACTCTTATAGTTACTTAAGTCATATGCACGCAGAACTTTGGTCGAAAACATTTAAAATTTGAATATGAATTTAAATTGTTTCACAGAGTTTCAAACGTTATTAGTATTAGTACATAAAAATACAATATTTAATCAAGTTATACAGTGTAAACATACCATTTAATATTAGTAATAGTATTATTAATAATAGCATAATTCAGAAATGTCAAAACACGGGCATATTTGTCCTTTCAGTAATGTCCGCAAAGTTTTTATTGAAAATTTTATATTAGTTATGAAACATTTGTATGCATTACAAAGTAATAAAAGCTGACAAACACTTGGCTGAAAATATTTAAAATTGGGGTGGCATGCAGTGTAACGTTTCAACAGCATTTAAATTGTGTCACAAAGCTTTGGACATTACTGATATAAGTAAATATAAAGCAACAAATTAAACTATGAGATGTGAATTTAGAGAAACGCAATTATAATTTAGTACTTTTTAATTTTTGAATCAGTTGTACAGGTGCATTGCTTCGTTTAAACTTGGCGTAGTCCTATTTTACTACGCTAAATACGTTTTAGTCCCCTTTTATTTCAATCAAACCCAGTATCTCTGGGGGTAATATTTGTTACATCTTCTGGGCTTGGTATGTCAGATAGAGAGAACTGTCCTTTTTTGCGCATGTTTTCTCTGCTTAGCTTGCTGATGTAAAGCGGTGAGTCAAGAACAGGTATTAATGCATCCGCTGTACACATCCAAGTAATCTAGTCTCCGATATCCCATCATCTTTATGCAGATTTGACATTATCTTAGAGAAATTTCTTTCAGTGATTTTGAACGACTACTGCAAACATTTTACAAGACGGCATTGGAATAAATACAAATATAATTCCAAACATACCTGTGTACTGTGCACTTATTATGATGAAACACACTATAGTTCAACTTGAGTAACAAACACTTCAGTGAGTTACGAGAAGCACGTAAGGGTCACTTGAGAATCACTCATCTGGAATAAGTGGCCACTATGAATTGGAAACTAGCGCTTAAGTGCCACTTACGTTTAACTACTATGTATAAAATCGGCCCTTAACCTGCTTTATAGGTATTGGAAGGCGTGCTTCCACATGAAGTTCGCTTTCTTTCTTTCGATAAGGACAATGGAATGAGCTCTAGTTAGATAAGGAAAAGAAACTTTCTTCGCACAAGTCACCTACCAGTAATATTGTATTCAAGATAAAATATTTAATATCCTCGTTGCAGTAGTACTAAATCTGTCTTTGAAGCCAGTGACAGCACGAAAATAATACAAATAGTACTTGGCTATAGTGAAGATATGAGGCGTCCAGTATCAAAGACGGACAATTACTATTTTTATGGAAACTTAGTTAAGAATCGATCTATTTCATATTTGTTCTGCTCTTTTTGAATCTCCAGTCTGTTTGTTTCTGAAATTGACCTTTATACGTATTTTTACAGTTGAAATATGTAGTTAGTTTCAAAACCGGACACCTCCATGCTCAGTATCAAAAATGGACAATCGCCATTTGAACCATTCAAATCGCGGAAATCATTGAAAACTGTCATGGCCTCCGGTTTTTGGTCCCAAGTTCGAATCTCGGTTAGGATGGGTTACCTGGATAAGGTCTTTCCCGGGGTTTTCCCTTATCCTGAAATACCAATGTCAGGTAACTCTAAGCTCCATGGATCCTGGGCTCATATGAGCATCATTTCACCCATTCCATTCATCGTCCGATATGACAACGTTGGAGGACGTTAAATACACCAAAAAATGGTTACATTTTGACGTGATTGAGGTCTTTTTGCATACTTTACTGAAATATAACACTTTTGTAATAATTTGGTAAGTTAATTTAGACCAAAATACATTGAAAAGTAGGTGTCAAAGTGAACCAACTAAAACTTGTGGATGTGCGGAAGTTGCTAGCCAAGCGTGTCGGAAGTGAGTGGACGGAGAATCCCTATCTTAATTGTATTCTGATGTCATTCAAAGTTGTAGTGAAAATGACACAGAAAATACTGTTGAATATGACAGCTTTGAAAACCCTTGCACTGAACGGGACATGTTCTGCAAAGAAATACAGTAAGAAGAATGGAAAGTATATAGTATATAACAAAATTAAAAAGAAATATGTGTTTTTTTTTCATTTTGTAATGCTGTAACTGAATATATTATAATAACTGCAATAAAACTCTAACATTCATTGCATTCAATAGCAATTCGTTTTCTTAACCTAGTAATTATTTGCTTCAGAAACAGACGCTTTTATGTATATTTGTTTTAAAACTGGACATAAGCCAAGTTTAGTTTCAAATGCGGACACTGCATATTTTACTCTGGTTTTATAGTGTATTAAAACAATTCTTAAGTGTAGACCTTCATTATTGTGCTATTTGAACTGCAAACATGTCACACAGAAAATTTCAGGTTAACAAAATGAAGCTGTGATAGTTAAACACAAATACCTCTCTCGTGAAAAATAATGTCAATGGCTTTTGTCCATCTTTGAAACCAGGCTCCTCATATAATAATGGCAGTAATATAAATAAAATAATATCTTAAATAAAGGCAGTGTTATTAAACCTGTGTAAGAGCTTAAAGAAAATGGTTTCATTAATATTGATGATGATATCGTCATTGTCGTCGTCGTTGTTGTTTAGAATTACAATTACAAATTTACAAATGTGAGTTTTAACTCTCATGAAACTTCTAACTAAAAGTTCATTAAAAAAACTGATACACTTGAACTGCTAAACCTGTTACATTAAAATTAGTCAAATATTATCCTTGTACAATAGTTTTTATTGCGAGATATAGTTTTAGAAATATATCATCCTTAGGCATTCTATGAAGTTTAAAGTGTTACGCAGGTAACACTTAACGCACCGACTTATACGGTACCATTTTATTTTAATTATCTCAGACCTTTGGTGCTATGCATTCAGAGATTTTTTAATATTATCCATAAGGGCGAGATCACAAGATAAGTATATAAAAATTTAATGAAATATTAGTTTAACCTTTTTATTTTATTCTATCATATAAAGTGGAATTTATTTGTTCTGCAAAATCTGATTTGACATAAAAACTATACTAATATGCTTACACTTTTCTATTAAATTGTGTATGGTTATGGTTTTAGAACAATATTAATTTAGAAGATAGGAATGGAAATATGTCCTCTCAGACTATAAATATAATGTGGATACGTGGATCAAGTATACCGATCTTGTCTTCTTTGCAATCTCATTCCCGCTTACTCTAGCAGCCTCTGATTGGCGGTTAATTCACTTACAAAAACCTTTTATAGTGTATCCGTTGGCTTAATTATACTTTTCGGTTTCTCCTGAATGACACAGCTAATAGCTCGCCGTTCCCCCCGGTAGTGCAGGCGGACCCGCTCATTCAGTAGCGGGGTCTCCCCTAGTTAATTCTAACGATGTGAAGCAACATGGCCAGGTTTGAAATAATTCTAGTCCACACAAGCCTAGAACCCGTTGTAAATAGCATAGAACTATAGCATGACTTTCTGCTTCAGAGACATTGGAAAATGCCCGTTACATAGCAACTTTTATTCGTTGTCGTACATAAACTTCAATTGTAAGTAACCTTCATAGATAATGATTGCTGTTCCCATCTCTGTTGTGTGGGATATCTGAGGATATCTCAGGTTCAATCTCAGGATTAGACTTTTTTCAGTTTTTGTTCTTTTGTTCTTCTCTCGAAAGATGAACGTCGGATATCTAAGCTCTGTGAAGCCAGGGCTCACTTTACCGTTATTTCACTCATGTCATTTATCGTCCCATATGACCTAAGCGGTTAAAGGACGCTAAATCTGAAAATGTTCATAAATATAAAGGTAATCACATACATTTAGATCTGGAAAGCATGCCTGCCAATCCATTATTTCAACCTAAAAATGCGCTTTAAACGGAGACAAAATATTCTTCGGCTGATTTTCGCTCCAGCCTCTACCTAGTGTTATTTTTCATCGGCCAAAGCTGTTGATTGTCTATTTTTTTAATATGGACCTAGTCTGCTCTTTTAGTAAGAGCTATAAATTGTGGATTTGCTATGAAATGTAACACCGTAGATTTTCTATAAGAATACAAGCTGACAGCCAACATATGACTCCGTTCGGGCAAGGCTTCACAATAAGCACACGGTGTTCTGTAACATAACAATGCACCCTTATAACCACATAGAGATAAAAAAAGGCTTCTGATAAAGTGTTTTCAAAGTGCATCATGCCAAACAGGCATATACTAACCTGTAAATGCCGTTTTAACTCTATAGACAATGATGTAGCCTACCGCAGAGCGAGGTAATTTTATGCGATATCTGCTCTGTGATTTGGAGGTTGTCATTCTATAAACCTATGCTGCTTAGTTAAATGAAGTGCACTGGCATTACACAAAAGTAAATAAATTTGATTTCAGTACAAAGATTTATCTCTGGCATTCGGTTTGGACTACGTAAATATTACGCAACTCTAGTGCGTCAGAGCATTGATCTCGCCAAATCGGTAGACGTGTTCTCGTGGGTTATCAAAAATGGCGTAGTCTGGGACTGTATTTGGTCCATAATTGTACCAACTCAGTTGGTACAATGGAATCTCTTCCAGTGCTGATCTATTGGGTTAGTTGAACTCCTAAACAATGAAATATATAACTATTTATATGTTTAGGGTTTCTCGGGAAGCAAGTCAGGTGAAAAGACGATTAGAAATCGACGTTTCGGTAGCATACCTATCTCCCATCACCAAGATATTTTAATAAATGTTAAAAACCACAATTGCATCACTGAACAAAATACTTTTTTCTGTAAATTAAATGTCAGGTCAGGAGATGGCGTTAGTATAGAAAATTAAATGGGTCAAAGAAACGTAACTATTTAACTTGATGATCAAGCTCTATAGATCTGTGCTTCTGAAGTCGACGGATTTCCATTTCTAAAGCCGGTTTCCAGGAGGAGCTGAATTGAAATTTAGCATCACGATAAAGTGTACTCCTCTCGGAGTAAATGGCCAAAGCCTCCTTAACTCTCCGCTCCCAGTAACAGTTGCATTTTGCCAAGATGGTTGTCTCCCGAAAGTTGGCTCTACGGTCGTTTTTAAAGCAATGCTGTGCCAGTCCCGACCTGGCATTTAGTTTACTGAGAACAGTCTTTTGTTCAGTGATGCGAATATTGATAATGTTTAGTCTTTGTTTATATTTGTGTTATATCCTGTAATACATTTGTGATTATAATATTTATTAAAATATCCTGATGATGGGATAGATGTACGCTCCCCAAACGTCGATTTCTAATCGTCTTTTCACCTGGCTTGTTTCCCGATAAGACCTAGAACACATTCGTCGCCAGGAAAGCTTCAGGTTTTATTTAACTATTTATATACATTATTCATATGTATGTGTTTAAGCCAGTAGCCATTGTTTGTTATAGGAAGTATGAGTTCATGTCTGCAGATAATTTAGCTCCTATCTAACATAGACTTAAGATGTTTAAGGATCACTCGTATCTTTACAGTGCCGATCTTACTGTGAAATATGGAACTATGTGGGCATCCTTCCTTAGATTTTGTGAGCCACTAACCACCACTTTATCTGTTATAGCAGTTTTACTTTGACGCCATGTATATCATTCCCCCTGTGTAATCACTGTGCAGAAAAACACACCCTGAATATTTCATAACAAGTAAAACCCACGTCCTTGTGGTATAAGACGGCAGGGGAAGTTTTGTGTGCGCGAGAACCGATAAGCGGCGGCAGTCACCAAACAGATTGATGAGAGGTTCGGGCACCTGTAGCAGACAAGTAGGATCGATGGCTATAAGAGTCTACACCAAGCACCAGATAAGAGAGTGCTAGAAAGAGAGGCGAAAAAATCCGCCACAGCTTCGTGTCGTTATTATGGTATCTCAAGATACATTAATGGGTTGCTGCCCTTGGGCTTTGTTGACCATACCTTACCAAGCTGAAAATTCTGAAATACAAAAATGCTTGTGCTAATCCTGAAAATTGTTTTAAAGTATTTGTTAAAAAAACTTTACTTAGTTATTTTGTTAAACCAAGGGGAATGTCTGTGGAGTAAAACGTTCTTAATAATTTTTGCAAGTTTATATTTGTGTTTAAAACTTATATTTAAAAATTATGTTTACGTGTCAGTGTTTTCTAATGATGCGTTATTAAGGTTATTATTTCGTGAGCACTAAGGGGCACTGCTATCGCACAATAGACACCGACAGACAACTGCCCAATTTGAAAAAGATAATTGGGTGTTTCTACCCAGCATAAATACCGGATGCACTACAGACATTTAATAGTTGTTCTTGGATCTTCGTTCTCCCCTCCTCCCGAACATTACAAAACGTTCCAGCTGGAAAATCCAGCACGTTAAAAAGAGAGCGGACTAGTTGGTGCTGGGATGTAAAATGCTTTAAATGTGTAATTTTCTGACTGGAGTTCACACAGTGGTTATGACGTACTGGGAGAGCTAGGTACCTATAAACTATCGAAGCGGGAGAGGTAAAACCTCACGTCACGCTACGCCAAAAAAAGACGAAAAAAACAGAAACGACAGGGACAATTGATCTACATCCCATTAATGAAGTGACTATGGCAACAACCTGAAAAAACAGCGAAAATTAAACAGGACCACATTAGTAAAGTAGCAAGAGAACTAGTAAATTGTCAGTGGATATTGAACTGGCAAGAACTTAGTAAATTAGCGGTGAATACTGGAAAGTCACAATATCAAATTTACACATGCACAAAATGCATATTCAATACATTGTATAATTCAAACTAAAAACACACTATAATATATGCAGACATTAATTTTCTTGCAGAAAAAGGCAATACATACCAATAAACAACTTTTTTATCATTATGTAAATATTATAAGAAATGTCGGCGTAACTTTAAAAGTCACACACGACGAGGCCAAATCCTGGAGATAAGAAAGAATTGAATAACGTCTTGGAAGATTGTGCGTTTATCAGCCCAAAACAGTGACGGTTTTGAGCTTGTAACTTTGTGATTATACTGAACACATAGGCCTAGCGTACTATTTTTATTAATTATGTTTATAATTATAGGGAGATTTCATGAGCATTTTAGGCTATGAATCCCAAGCTCTTGAGGCCTCGTTTAAATTTGGCTACCCAAAATTTCACAGTGGTAAATGATGGTGCAGAGTCCCCATACACAGAATCCAACTCATCTTTAATTTGCGTAGGCATATTGCCTCTCAAAAACAAATATGTAATGATAACTCGATACTCGATTCTGTCCATTTTCATGAAAACACTCACATCATCTCACTCAAACGACTGTTACATAACAACTGAGCGTCCAAAATGGCTGAAACTTTGGTGAGTAACTGTCAACAGATGAACAACGAAATTTGCTAGCTGTTATTTACGAGTGCTGCCATCTTCATTTTGAGGCTGGAGTTTGAATTGAGCTTCAATTTAACAATTAGAAGCCTCAGGCATTTGTAACATAGAAACAACTTCCTTATTATAACTTTTGCGTAAGTGAATATAACCTACCACCTTCGCCCAAAGAATATAATGGTCACTCCAGCCAGAACAAAACATAATTTGCATTAAGCTAAGTAATATTAACTTAAAGAATCCTTTTGTTAAATAAGAATAATAAACATTAGTGCATTTCGTTGATGTAATACTCAGCTAGCACTAGTTTCAAAAATATAAACTTTAAACTTTGATACCTAAAACAGAATATTCCATTACTAGATTCCAAAGATCTGCAAATGCGCTGTATTTAAACTGGAATAATACATATAATATTATTTCTTTAATAATGAAACTATGTAGGAATATTTACGCAAGGTCCAAATTTTTTTAGAATTATACAGGGTAGAAGTTGCACTACTTATTGTGACTTTGTGGGTTCGTGAAATTAAACGTCCAGGTTAAAAACACTAAAAATTGATCTTTACTTTCGTAGAAACACACTTTGATCAACCTGACATTCCGGAATTACGTCAAATACACAATACAACTTGCAAGGTCATCGACCACAAAAAAGTCCACTTTTACAGCTGTTCACGCACACGCGTCCGATATACTTTCCCAGTAGTGGGGGGCGGCTCCTTTTTTTTATAGCTAACTCACCATCCGGAATCTCCTCAAACAATCAAGACGGCGCTAGAAGAAAGACGAACTCTCCAGAAATCTCTCTCCTTCCCCCCCACCATTTCGCCGAGGTATTATCTGGTATTATCTGCGCTGCCCTTCTCTTTGAACACGTCCCTCGCGCCGCCTTGCCTCAACAATGCGTTCGTGACATTATAATGCGGCTAACCTTTGTTTCTCCTGCAAAAATACATAAACAAACAACAACTTGACAATTTATAGTTCGAAATTGTAGAGGATTGTTGTTATTTTATTTGCTTGCCCATAATTCGAACCAAATAAAAAATTCTCAGAACGCGATCATAATGGATGTCGGAAAAAGTCCCAACATTTGTATAAACGCTCAAATTTTGTATTAAAAGACTATAATAAATCAAACGGCAAAGTTTGGGCTCATTGATAAGAGCCATTGATCGGTTTATTCTTCCAGGATGCTTTGGAGTATAAAGAAACTATTTTACTACTGTTTCTACTACTGCTTTTTCATTTTAATACATATTGGAAACATTGCAAAGTAGAACCTAATATGTGATTTTTTGTGCTTGTATTTGTATACCAAACAACACTTAAATTGGATAAATGTATTATTGAATGTCATTTTGGTATGGTAATGTTTTTCAGTAATAACATTATATGCTTCGTTTCGAAATTGCGGTGAGCATTACTCGGTCAATTTCTCAGAAGTTGTATTTTTTAAATATAAGAACTTCATAATATTAATTTTCAAAATATTATGAAACATTTCTTTGCATTAGGTGGCAGTAATGTAATTACAAAAGTACCTTAATTAAATTTTGATTTAGTTGAATGGAAGATCAGTTCACATTAATAAAACTATACTATTGAATGAAAATATGGGGCTAGAATTTCCACAGATGCTTGTCTATTTAATAAACAAGGATACGATGTAACTAATAATATCAAAAAATTGTGTTCATAAAATGTACTTGTGCTACATATGGAACCTTAACATCTTAATACGAGAGCTAAGAAGTGGAAGCACAAGTTCCTTGCAGATTATTGTTATGCTAAAATTAAATGTTGAGTATAAATAAGGAATTGCATCCTAACCACTAAAGAAAAATGTAATTTTTGCATTTACTTCTCTCTTGTTGCTCATTCGACTTGTAACACTCAGAATATAGTTCTTAGATTAATTTAATTTTCCTGAAGACTTTGACGTTGTTTCAGGAACATCTCGAATATCAAATATTTAATCTACTGAGCAGTGGGGAAACTAAAAATAAGTAAATAAAGTAACGAGAAGGAAAGAAGGTAAAATGAAGAAAAAATGTAACTCCGGAATCACTGAAGAAAATTCATTTCAGTGTGTTAATAAGCGCTAAAATTAATGAAAAGCCCCAATTTTACATGATCAACAAGATAAATGAACAATGAATAGCTCTAGTTGGAAAATTCTCGTTAATTAACGCAGGACGAGCACGCTAATGATTTTGGTTCGCGAACTTTTGCCGTCACCATGACAATCGGAACGGTTTTCTACCTCCAGCAGAATGTCGGTATTAATAATGAAACCTGCTGTTTCCTTAACCCGCCCCTACCTCTATTGAAATGTCCTATCTGATTTGGTGCAGCGAGCGTGACTTGAGACTCATTGCGACCTTGTTTATTTAGTATTAAAAGCCGACTGCAGCATCTTCCCTCTGTAGAACACAGAAATTGTGCTGAAATCACGTTCTGCCGAGGCAGCTTACGCCAGCATTAAAAGACTGCGAGCACAGGGATGTCTTTCCGCGAGATTTGGTGCCGGTGGAAAAGGGTGTTCAATAAAGATGCTTCCTATTAGTGTTCCAATCCTGTTGTAAACATATGCGAACCGAGAAACAGAGGAATGCTTAACTGAACGCTCATTGGCTGTTCATTAGCGGAGGAAATGTCATAGGTACTTATAAAAGCGCTTTCCAATGAACGTATTATGTAAAGCTTTAGCTCAAAGAATAATACTACGTTGGAGGAAATGCTTTTTAGTAGTAAAATATTTTGAATCAGTATCTGTGACGAGATTCTATTCTTTAGTAAAGGATAAAAGACTCGTGAATTAAAAATAGACCAGAAGTTTTCCTAGCGACGAATATGCTCATGTTGTTCTCGGGAAGCAAGCCAGGTGAAAACACGATTGAAATCGACGTTTCCGGAGCGTACATCTCTCCCATCATCAGGATATTTATTAAATTTTATAAGCATACATGAAACACTGGATATAACACAGCTATAAACAAAGACAAAACATTATCAAAATTCGCATTACTGAACAAAAGGCTGTTTTCAGTAAATTAAATGCCAGGTCAGGAGATGGCGTGAGTATAGATAACTAATTGTCAGAGAAACAAAAGTACTTAACTTGATCATCAAACTATATAGATCTGTGCTCCTTAAGTCGACGGATTCCCATTTAAGGCCGATTTCCAAGAGGAGCTCTACTGAAATCCAGTATCATGATTAAACGTGCGCCTCTCGGAGGAAATGGCCAAAGCCTCCTTAACTCTCCACTCCCAGTAACTGTTGCCTTTTGCCAAGATGGTCGTCTCCCGAAATTTGGCTGTATGGTCGTTATCAAAACAGTGCTCTGCCAGCCCAGACTTCTCAGTTTGCATTAAACGAATGCTCCGTTCATGTTGGTTTATTCTGGTTGCGATGCTCCTACTGGTTTGTCCTATATACGGTGTCCCACATTCACAGGGAATGCGGTACACTCCCGGCGCTCGGAGCTTGCAGCTTAGCTCACTTCAAAACAAATCATTGGGCATATTAAGCACGCAAATGAAATCATTGTTGATGGTATAACACTATATCGAATCAAACAAGTGTTAAAAATATAATTTTCTAGCTTCCTTATGACAAGTAGTAGTGTCACAGACTTAAAGGATCATAATACATTTTAACAATACTATTATTATTTCTGCCAAAACAAATTGAATGCTAGGCATAACTGTTAATCTTGCTGTTATTCCAGGCCTATTCCGTGACAGAATTTTAACCTTTAAATACATTAAGGGTAGCTAGGTAACGTTTTTTCGCAACTATAGCGTTGCACACGTCACAAGGAATGTCATTCATTATTATTATTTTCCTTTGACATTTGTGTTTCGTTATGCGTGCGCTACGCTGTTATAGGATAAGACCGAAAATCCCTAATGCAATTTTCAGGCTAAATATCACATATACATATCTACACCGTACATTTAATGCATAAGGTAATTGGATTTCTTGGAGTGCTTTTATCTCCGGTTGTGTTTTTATATTAGAGAAGCCATCGGGCACATGTGGAACAAAGAGAGACAGAAATAGACTGAACCATAGCATAGGATTTCCACATCACCGAATCGTGTACCAATATGAAAAGGTAATTACATTTTATTCGCAGATATTATATAAGAACTATTTTACAGTACGACCACTAATTTGATTTCAGCATTATTTAAATGACAGTTACCTTCATAAGCCTAAATTTAAAAAAAGGGACACGGACACATACCAGATGCCATAGGAAAAATAGTAATGAATGAATTACATTGTCTAACTTTTATCAGGCAAACGTGGAGAGCATGTGCCTATACGTATATTTTCCATAAAATGTAGTAAAACTTTGGGTACCAGGAACTTTCTCTAAAATACTAATTTATATATTTGATTTTGCTATCAGTATCCATTCATATTAGTTCTTTTCCACAAATTATCCTTATAAAAGCTTAAAGGTATATTATATGATTAAAATATGCTGGAAATACCTTCAATGAGGCTAGATAAGTATATGTGTACAGCAGTTCAGAATGTTCACATTTGAACATAACAAATAGTTGCCCAGTTTACATCATATATTCCGATTTGGACGAAGTAGTGCATAAACATTGAAAATTGATCCCTCCGTGGTGAGCATTCTGCTTCTGCAGATGTCTTTATAGGACTTCCTTTTCATTTATATCATTAGTTAGTCTGAGCAGACTAAGTATGAATTAAAATGTATGCTGGTTGGAAATTTCTTGGAAATTGACAGCGTGATTAACAAACAAAATCTTTATCTTAACGTCAGAAACTAGAAGTTCTGTAACACTATAAATCTCTATGGCGATAAATTAAGCTTTCGAGTAGCAAACGCTTTGAGACATTATAGATACATTATCAGTCAGCAGTAGTCTATTTCAGATTGTGTATGTGTAGATATTTTCTTTTAATAATGGAATTTGATAACTTCTAGCGAAAATTCACCTCATCTTGCAGGCTTTTGACTTGGAAACACAGCTCAACGACAAATAATAAGTTAACTTATCTATTACGCAGAGCATGAACTTTAAAAAAAGCAAATTCTGATTTATTACATTCAGGTGTCTTTGTAAGAATAAAGTTTTTAAGTAATTAGATTAGGTCTACTATTTTATTTTATGAAAACCCAGATAAGCAGCGCATCTATATTTCTTTGTAGAGACATTTGGATTTGTGGAATACAGTAACCTCTAAGCAGTTTAAGTCTGATCACTGTGAGATGTGACTTCGTGCTCTTTGAATAACCAATATAAAAGAAAAAAAGTAAATAAAGAAATAACGACTACTCGTTTAAGAAACGTAGGTATTGGAAAATTGAAAACATATAACAAGAAATATCTATAACATGCTTTACTCCAAAAATTGTGTAGGTTTTTAAGATCTATGGGTGCTAAGGACTTTTGAGGACATTCCAAGAAAATTCAAGATGTAAGTTTTATTTGGAACGAAAACATGTCATACATTTAGGATTTTAATCACAATTGTTAAAGCAAGTTTCGAGAAAATCTTTTTTTTCTCCCTTTCTCGTCAATGCTGACGTTAGAAGGCGCTTTGGTTCCCTCAGAGCGAGGGAGCCGAAGCATCTGACCTGGGATGAAATAAGGTTTGAGGGGTAGGCCCAACGCCTGAGATGAATGGTTGATCGAGCAATTGGTGGAATATTGGTGGGGGAAACCGGAGGACCCGGAGTAAACCCACCCCTGCGCCATGTTGTCTACCACAAATTCCAATTTGCGGTCGCCTGGGATCGAACCCGGGCCCCATAGTTGTGAGCCAAGCGATCTAACCACTCAGCCATGGCGCGGCCTGAGAAAATAATAACTTTTGAATATTTTTTATTGTGAAGGGTAGTCTGGTTTGAAGAATTTTCTTGAAAATATTCGTGTCGCTTTCCTGGAAGATTCTGATTTTAAATTCTAAGTTTTGCATTTAACAGACTGCACGTTTTTAAATTATGCTATTCACACTCACACACACGCACCAAGAAACACACCATACACATATTGTCACGTGACCGCTCGTAAGTGAACGCCGAGGGAAGCGGGGAGTGAAAGAGACAGATAGCACTCAAGCCATGGCCAGAGAGAGCAACAGTGGGAGAAGAAGACAAAGACAATCCTATGGTGTACTCGTAGCTTCACGAAATATCGTGGTGGTCCGTGAAGCTTCGTTAGCTTTCCTGTGGCTTCGTCAGGTTTCGAGGAACTTCGCGAAACAGCTGCTCGTGTATAAATAGGATATTCGGTGGGGAGCCGAAAGAGACGTGCAGAAAAGCAGTCAGTTGAAATTTGTTAATTGTGCGGGGTGGACGTGTGTCAGACGTACTTGAAGGTTTCATACTGAGTTTTACGTCATTCTGCTGATATCAGAGTTGTATAAGTATCTTTTTACGGAAATAAAGGAGCATTTTGAATTTATGCAATTTGGACTTTTAATTTTACGAACCCACAAAGTCACAATATTTTCTAAATAATTTTGGGGCCTAAAAACGTGCATTTTTCCTATAATATCAGTTACAAATTTTTGGGCGCAGTGCATATCTGCTGTATATATGGTAGAAAGTAAAAATAAAATAAAAAATAAATTGTTTTAAAAATAATCCAGGGAAGCCGAAGAGGATTTAAGAAATTGTTAACATAAAGTTAAGTGTAATTCATATATACTGCATCTCAGATGTATGTGTGTTTCTCTTTTCTTCTCTTCTTTTTTTTTCAAAGTTTTTATTGAGAAAGCAGCAACGAATGTTTTCCAATGATCTACTGTATGGCAGTTTCTTTAAAATGTACCTATTGTTTAATACGAGCTCCTTAAAATTACAGACAATTGGTTTCATGCTGTAAAGATGATTTAGAAAATGGTTGTCTTCGTCTCCACCATCGTATAATTTCAACAACAAGTTATTTACCTCAAACTAAAATATTAGGAGAGGATAGCATTAACATTAGGATTACTAAGGTGGGAATTCGGCACTACGACCAGTCATAATCTATTGTACCTATGTCACTGAATCGAAAAGAGTTTTGAGCAGGGTAGAGCAAAGAGGTACTCTCAGAGTATGCGTGGGTATGTATGAATAAGGGTGCTTCTAATGACACTGGAATGCAAGTTTCAAACTGGTTTAATGACTGCTTCTTCTTATCATCACATCAAACTCGAAGTTGCCGACCAAGGTTATCAATATTTCACTGTTCAGAGTTACCCCATGTCAACTGCTTATTACACGATAACACTTAAGTCGTTACGTATGAACCGACATATATATATATATCTTCTCATCGCTTCTGGTCTGCCTTGCCCAATACATAACCAGATAACCGTCTTAATCGGCTGCCAGCCGCGGACTGTGTGTCCTCAATGGCCACAGCTGCTGACTTACACACCTCGAAAACACTCTTTATTCATTCCAAACTCCTTTGTGACTATTTTGTCCATTGTGATTATTAGTCTCGGTCAGACCATTATTAAGGGTCCGAAGAATACCTATTCAAGTGCTATCCCTTTAGAACCCTGCTAAGAACAGTGTTTCTTACTTTTCTTTTGTTAAAACAACTATTCAACATAATGCACTTCCTGCACTCGCCTACACAATTTCTTTGAAATCCATTACGATGATTTACTTATTGCATCCCTCAGTTTCGGTATCATACCCAAGAGGAGATAGAGGCCGCCATATCAGCGAGTCACGACAGTGCAGATGGCAAGATCCCTGTATCCCTGTATCCCTAAGCTCCCTTAGTAGGCCAGGACAACGGACAACTGTGTTTAGGAAGCAGCCCCAGCAGCCGGATTGGAGACCGGCAACCTACCTACGGGAGCAGGAAGTGGTTCAGCTTACGCATATCATCCCGCGATGGAGCGCCGAGACACCCGCCGACACTTCTACCCTGAAAGAGACCACCAGATAAGAGATAATGTGAAATGATAATGGAAATGATGTGGAGGAGCAGAAAATTCGATGGATATAATTAACCTACGCAGCATTCGCCTGGCGACCCACGAAAATCCCCGAAAACCCCCATGGGTCAGGTAGGTCGGCCATGGGAATCGAACCCCTGCTTCCCGAATGCGGGCCACAAATGAAACCTCCTGAGCCATCCCGGTCGGTTAGCGGAGGGTCAAGTGCCAGATACTTCTACCAGCTGATTACGGTCAAGTTAATAATAGTCATGAAAATGTTAATAGAATGACACTAATAGACTACCAGATTCATAATAGCGCGTTATACTACAGTGATGATGAAGATGATAATGTCCTATTTAACTGGTAATTAAATACTTATTTATCATTGTAATTATTTATTTAAATTCACTTATACATGTTAAGCTAATAATTTTAAGCGAAACCTTTTCTCTGCAAGCGGGATTTAGTGCTTTCTACTGTTCAGAATTTCTCCCAACCTACATTCTGCTTTTCAAACAGTTGAAGACTTTCAGATTATAACGCGTTTAATACCAAACAATAGCGCCTAACTGAAGCTGTTTCCGGTGAATTTTACCACGATTAAGAGAAAATAGAGAGCTAAATACAAGTTTGTGCCCATTATTTGTACCATTAGTAAAAGGTGGTAAGTTCTAAACGAAATGTGTAATTTGTAATGGAAATTGTAATTGTAAAGATCTTTAAAACGTTTGCTGGCTCTGGAATATGGCTACATCGCCGATGAAATGCTTTACATTGTATATCTTTAAACTTTTTATTTATTTGGGATTAAATATTTCCTTTATAAGGTTTATTAGCATCAAAATTTATTAATTTATTATGTATTTAGGTACAATGTAGTTTCATTAATCACACTCTAAGATATATAATACATTTATGGCTAAGCTTTATAAGAAGCAACGCGCTCCTCAACGAAGTGGACAGTTTTTCAGGAACTAACCAAGGAGTAACGTTGAGGACGGATCGTTACTCCTTTTGCTTTTGTGTGAGATAGATTTCACGTTGACAGCGGGAGAAATGTGTTTCGGTATAAGACAGAACAAAAAAGGGCAGGAGAAGAGGCGCAAAACGCGGAGGGCACTTTCACAACTCGCCACCCAGGTTGGCTTTTTATCAAAGGAATGAAATGGAAATGGTTTTATGCACGTACAGCTCTCTTACAAAGAAAGAATGACAGCCACCTTGCAGCTTGCTCCTTTTCCAAAGTATGTAGATATTTCTGTGAAGTTTTCACGTTTTCTCTATGTAGATATGAGATATGGAGTCCAATGGAAGATATGCTTTCATTTCGCTGGGGCACGGCCATTTTTCTTTGGTTATATTATTCCATCTTTATATGATTTTATGTTCATTTTATACAGGGTGTTAGGGTTATAACTGCAGCTATTTGTATTTGTAATTCTGGGCGGAATTACTGCAAAATTTTACTTAATTTGGCGATTAATAATTTTACTTACAGTATTGTGTTTTTAGGTTAGTCGGTAGATACTAGCTACCAAGCTTTAAGCTCCTGACACACAAAAAAGTCTTTATTTGACCTGAGAGCGCGGAGCATATTGTTGTGAAGCGGAGAGCAGAGCGAATTTTCTGGAATGCCAATGACCTGGAATATCGGAGTGGCAGTTCAGGTTTAGAAGATGTGAACATATTTAAGGGAAGCAAATCCTCTATATTGACATTGTTCATTTATGCAGTTACGACGATGCTGAGAACATATCGAGAAGTAAATTATGTGATGTTATTGAGGGAAAAACCAAGAGAAAAACCCATTAAATCATTGAAGCGGATGCATATGTACTAAGGTACCATTATAACATTTTCTGCACGTGTATCCCCTGTCTTAGACATTTTTACTCTCGTTTTCGTTTCCTGTATCATGTAACAGAGGACCAAAAAATATTACTCCAGTTAAAGGGGAATGTCTGCAAGGTAGAAGATGGTGCTAAATATTTTCTTTTGTGATATATGTAAAGACGATTTAATATCCATTGCGCTCTGTTCTCATGTTAAATTTTAAAATGTTTTACCCTTTCTCTCTATCTCTGTATTTAATATGGATAAGCAGATCTGAAACTCAACCATAGGTTACGGCAGAGGCCAGCCAATTCGTATCTCCGTGAAAATGTCTATCATTTGGAGTTTGCCACTTACTGACTTAAAATGAAATACTAGTGCGTCTTAGAATGTGGAAGGAGAATTTATAATTTCGTATCCTGTAATTACTTAATTTCGTACTCTTTTCCGC
This sequence comes from Mantis religiosa, assembly GCA_030765055.1. Taxonomy (NCBI): domain Eukaryota; kingdom Metazoa; phylum Arthropoda; class Insecta; order Mantodea; family Mantidae; genus Mantis; species Mantis religiosa. The sequence continues at coordinate 125,608,196 of CM060953.1, read as the reverse complement.
TGTCTCCAACTGTTTTCTCTGAAATTTTGACATCCACTAGAAAATAATTGGTATCACAATTATTATTTCTAAACGTCGAAGAAAGTGACAAAGAAATGCGGTATATATGTAATAAAATTCCACTTTTTAAAAATAGTTTACTTCTCTGTAATTTAGTATGGCAGTGGAATTAATAAATTATATTAAGAAATTGGGTAGCTATCTAAATTTTGTTGAAACTGCACATTCTGAAGTTTCTTGCAAAAGAAAGGTGGGGGAAAACGCTGTGAGGATAGGATCTGTGTGTAAATGTATGCGTCTGTCTGCAAAACTGTAAAATAGGAATATGTATAAGCTTTATTTCCCTTAAAGATGAAGATTCAGGTAAAGTTTTCCTTGAAATAACCTCCACCCCAAAGGGCATTTACACTAACGCTTGCGTTTTTAAATTTTTTTTTCTTAAACTATGAGATTAATACAAGAAAAAGCTACCATGCAGCTATGCTTGCTTTTGACTCACACATTTTACTTTTTTTCTCATTTTACTTAAGAAGTGTCCTACTTTTTTAATTTTTTTTTCTCCGTATAATAATAGTTAAAAGTATGTATGTTAAGAATTGTTAAAGTTATGTGGAGAAAATAACGAAAATTGTCCCATCTGCTGAAAAGTTTAATGAGGGGAAACGTTTCTTGAAAATGTTCGAATCGTGCGCTTGGAAGATGGTTAACCTGAGTGACTTTGTAATTATAATGAAAAAATGTACGAGTAGCTTTGGGACTATATTATGGCTTCGACTTCCCTGAAGATGCCAGATGGGGTTTTCGGCGAAATTTTGGAGGAGGAATCAACAGAACCAAGTCCGGGAAACATATGTTGTTAACGCCCTACATTAGTTTCTAAAAAAGAAAAATGCTTTTTTTTTTCTTTTCTAAGATAATACCTTATTGAAACCGATAGTTTACAAACAAATTAATAAAAAACATTTACAATAAACGTGACATGGTATACAGGATAGTCGTAGCAAAATCGAAGCTACGGGATGTTAAGAAGTAAGCCATTAGCATTGTTGCTTAATTTAATTTTAAAAAGAAACTAGAGAGGACACCGTCTCTATATTCCTCTTTAGACGTTGGAGTGACATAGAGGGCTGAAAATAGAAGTTCCATAAAGGACAGAAAATAACAAAAATACTCCAGAATTATTCTTTATTTTCTTCGTGGACCTTTTAATTCGGGGTGATGTAAAGCGTGGGTGTATGTCTACTTTAAAGGCAAAGTAGCTGGCGTCTGGGTCGATACACTAAGACATGAGGGACCTCGCGACCTCTTGAAGGGTCCAGCCGGGTTGCAACTGGATTCCTGCATTTCCTTAAATCCCGGAAAGCTCTTGCCCTTATAGCGATATTTTTCTTCGTCTGATCTGTACTATGTTGTCGTTCTTAAGATATCGAAAGTAAAGGAATCAGAGGATATAAAAAGGTGTCCCTCAAATTTACTGACCGGTCATATATTTACAGATGCAGTCCTAAACATACTGGGACATCTATGTCATAACTAATACATAACTTATTGGGTCCTAGTGTAAGTATTACAATTATATGTGGGACTGTTTGCTTTCACTCATTACCGTGGTTTGGCTTACAAGGTAACGTCTTGGACCACATGTTCGATTACCTTGAGCCGACCATCTCTTGCGCTTTTTGTGGTGTCCTTCCGTTGATAGGTATTGGAGTAGAGTAACACCTGGCACGGTATTTCCTGTTCATCTGTTTATATCCGTTATTTCGATGTCGTTTTCCTAGGTTAGAGGACTAGGCTTAGGTTGGTACACTGCAGTGGATTAACTGGTGGCTTTGTGGGTTTGCTATATGTAAAGGTTTCTTACTGATCTTAGGTGCCCAGCAACGACCGACGCTGACTCCAATTTCTGGAATAGTTAGGAACTCCCACCTTCACTGGGCGCGCAGTGCCTTTCGGATTTGGTCTTCCTGCGATTTCCTTGACCCTAATCTTCCTTCTTGGAGTTCGCTATAAGCCACATTAGGCCCACTTGATCCTACGCACTTGGACTAGTTCTAATGATTTAGGGAACTTCTTGGCTATACCTTTCTCTTTTACCCCTCCCATCATAATTATTTTCGTATTTATGAGTTTAGGCTGAGAAAAGTTTCTAGAAAGTAAGCAACAATTAAATATGGCAATGATTACCTGCGTTTCTACTCATTTAGTAGCTGCTTATGTGTTTCAAATGGGAAGGGTTCTAGAGTCCAGCTAACCAGATGTGAAACCTGCCGTATCACACTCAGCGTTGCCAACTTGTTACCCCACTCCTTTTATATTTCCCTCTCTCTCGCACACTCATACAACATGGAGGTCTGCTTGGCACAGCCGTAAGGGTAAGCAAATTATGTTTTACAAACGTTTACGATGATGCAGTTGCCAAAATAAAAATTGAAAGAAGTATTTTCGCAAATTATGTATATTTTAAAATACTATAACTATAATTATAGTTTATGAATTATCTGTTTTTCTAATCCAATGGAACTGCCAGTGGCTCATCAATATTGCTGTCAATGTCACTTCCGTTAAGAGACAATTCGTCATTGTCACTGTGTTCATCGTCTGAGTCTTGCAAATTCATGATTTTAGGTTCCAAAATCTCGTCACGTGCTATTTCTTTATTAAAATCGTGTTCTATAAGGTTTTCTGCATGTCTTACGCAGTTTTCTCAGTCCTGTTGTGTTACCTTGTAAATTTCTTCGTAAACAAGTCGTTTAGCGTCCGTCAGTTTCAAAGTATTATTTCTGTTTGTAATCCCCCCTTTTTTTCATTTGTTCCATTTATACCCCGCCTTTAACTACAATGGTCATATCGGCGGCTGTTCCCCAATCCCCCTTTTTATTTGAGACCACGCCAACTCATTTGGATTATATTGGCAGTGGTAAGGTGAAGGGCGAATTACCTCGTGACCCGTTTCAATTGCAAGTTGATCCGGCTGATACACTTTTTCCGTGTATTTAAACGGAAGTACTCTTTGCAATAACTCATTTTTAGTTACTGTTTCCGAAAATTATTGAAGAACGTGTACACCTTAAAAATAATACTTACAGCCTGACTTCGCAATACCTGCCTTTTTGACTTGCCACTAAATTCACCGCATGATGCCATTGCACTATTTAACTCTTTCTCTACGGTTGTCTAAGGAACAACTGAATGGTATTGATCTTAACTCTCCAGAGTAAATAAACACTTCATATCCAGCATTCATTCATAAACATAAGCATACAGCATTCCACAGGCTAACAGGAAATGAAGTGTTTGCTCTTTCTCGAATGTAACACCTTGACTAATTCACAGTAATTCTTTTATCCGTCATGTCAGTAGTTTAAGTTTCAGTTCTGAGTAATTGAAAGTATATGTACATACACAGCCGCCGCTTTGAACTCTCTAGAGTTAATAGAGATTACTAACCATTCATAAACAAAGATATGTGACCAGACACGGTCTGCCAGGGCAGCAGGAAATTTATTGTTTCCTCTCGCTCGAATTGGATTATTCAAAGTAATTCTTTTATCATGTCATATCAGACATTTATTTTTCAGTTCTGAGTAATTACAAATATACGTACACGCATACATGTCAACCAATAATGATATTCATACAGTGCTTACGTCGCGATTTATTGTTATAATATAGGTAATAGTGGTTTATTTATTTGTATTATAAAAACTATTTGAGCTAAAAATATGGGGTTTTCATAGTTATGTTAGATACGTTACTCTCTACCTTCCACATGGATCAGTTTTGGCGAAATATGAATTTTTGTCTTAGCGCGAATAGTAATTCATACAGATTGATTAGGTTGGCGCTCCTCACACACCACTTAGCGGGAATGCAATACAACACTGCACTACTCCGATTGGTTGCTCACCTAGTAGCGCTCAAGGACAAACACCTTCCCATTTAAAACACATAATAGGTCTTTAGCTTTAGTTTCTTATTCATGTGTGTGAGTATGAAACATACACATGTTGTCAAATAAAAAGATTCCAACTGCGGAGTTGAAAAACTTTGTCTAATACAGAACATTATAGAATATTATTTAAAATATAAATTATTTCTAATAATGCTAAACTTTGGGAGTACTTATAAGTATGAAAATGGAGGGCTTAAGACAAATAAAATTGTTATATAAACTTTATTTAATAGAATTTTATTCAATAAAATTCTACAATTTTAAAAGTAATTATCATGTAGGATTTATCTCTTCTAACGATACGTAGACGCATGGATAGGATTTGAGAAATGCAGGAGCTTCAAAGAAATCAAATTTGAACAAGTGAAAAGTAAGCACAACTTAATTATTTGATATATATATAAAATATGAAATTGATGTCCATAATTGGTCGTTTAATGCAATACAAACACACTTCATGCTTTAAAAATGGGCTGTCTGTCAAGGTCTACAAAATGGATCTGCTAACGGGAAAGCAGCATTTTTAAAGCCTAAATTTGCACATGTTTCCATTGGTTCATTTAAACAGATGTTGTTTACTGTGTGATTCGATAGAAATTATAATTACTTCTTTATCCAGAACATTATCTGAAACTATTGCTTTTAACTACATGTACTATAGAGGAATGATTTTGGTATTGCACTAGTTTCACGTGTCCAGTATGACTATGAGTACGGAATACAATCTTTCTCTCCGACTATAGTCGTTCGATACAAAAGATGTGAAGCCGTTCCATCGAATACATCACTGTGTTGCTTCTCACCCTATAGTTAACAATCTTTTTGTTATATTTATTATGCTTTTATCAGTCTTCAAGTAAGTTTAGTTGTTCATTAATGTTGATAAATCACTGCATTTTATTCCTCATTATTACTTTTCATTCTGAACTATACTGTTTCATAATCTACTATTTTTCTTGAAATATAAACTATGTGACGTTTTAAACATTATTCATTATCCTCAGACACTTTTATTTTTGTCTTAATGCAAGAAGCAGAATTAGGTTATAATGATATGGATTAAAGCCATGCATCACTACTACGTCATAAAACGTTGTCCCTTTAACACGCAACCAGCACCACACGATAATGCAAGAGCAGGAAATTTTCATTTGCTGTTTTCTTACTGAAATGAATATTCTAAAGCATTAAAACGCTACCCACCTATAATGTTTATATCTAAATAGATTCGAATTTTGAACTACTAAATTGTTACATTTATTCGTGATTTTAGTTTCATAATTATTCATCTAGGTAACAGAAATTGATGTATTGTAGATTAAGATTTGATATCTAGAGTTTACACAGGCAATAAAATATCTGAGTTGTACTAATCATATAAATACTTTTTTCTGCTGTTGGTATAAAATTATACCTGAAACTTTCCTGTGTTAATCGTACGTGCGCGTATATATATGTATATATGTATATATATGTATATATATGTATATATATGTATATATATGTATATATATATATATGTGTGTGGGTGGGTGGGTGGGTGGGTGGGTGGGTGGGTGTGTGTGGGTGTGTGTGTGTGTGTGTGTGTGTGTGTGTGTGTGTGTGTGTGTGTGTGTGTGTGTGTGTGTCCAGAAAATTGCCCTATTTACTTACAAGCAAAAGCTTGTTCGAGAGGATAAATTTTTGGAACCCTTTCACGTGCGTCTTTAAAAGGCAACTAACTTACATATAAATTTAGATATTAATATCAGTTCTGCTTTTGGGAAACATGCTTGGAATATTTATAATATTCTTGAATTTTTATAGGGTGGAGTCCAGAATTGAACTCTCGTAATTTCCCTTAGTGTTATTAAGCTGTTGTACCACATTTAATTTGGGTACAATATAGAGAAACAAAATAACTCAATGTCTATTTGATGATGTTCTTATGCCTGGAATCCTCCTATATTGCCTCCGAGAATATTTTATAAGATTAAAGTGAGTTTTAATGAATCAGTCGTTACATGCATTTTGTTCGTGTCAGCAAAATATAAAATGTGGTAACGACGAAATGAGGGGAACCGCGTGTTAGGTCGTACGTACAGTCTTATGGGAGCAGCCGTCACGTATGATTTCCTTAGAGACGAGGAACCAGTTGTCAGTTGGCGGTACGTGATAATGGACCAACATCTGCTGCGGGCTGTCACGTCATCCCATTGTTTCACTGATTTTATTCCTTTGTCATCACTCCACTTACAGCAGCAGAGTTTTTAATGGTTAATGCCAACTTTATACGTAGACGCACTTTATCTTGAAGTTTGGTAAAATCTGGCTTTGTCATTAATAACTTTCTGTGATAATATTCGTTATTGTGTTATACAGCGGATCTGTTACACCGCTGTTGTCATGTAACTGCTAATAGTCGGATGTCATATGAGACAGAAAAACAATTTTGACATCGCGACTCGCAAATAATTGAGATTTTACTACAAACTGTGTTATAAATACACTTTGTTGTCATTTTTCTAAGGTAGTTTCCGCTTCAAGGGAAAGAACATTAATGTAGTACCTACTCGTGTGGCGGAGAAGCTGCTTTACAAGTACGTCACTCAAAAGAGTACTATTACTTATATTTCATCAATCGTAAAACGGAATAAATAACGTGCTGTGCGATGTCAGACGCCAAAAATCTCGTAAAATTATGTGTAATTAAATACTAAGAATTAAAGACAATATTCTTTATTTATAACTTTGAAGGATATTAGTTAACGGTTTTGTTATTGGAGGCAGGGTGATGTAACAAACTGTTGAAAATTTCATGCTATTTCTTACGCTACCGATAAAAGTACCCATTACACGTTTACAGATTTCACGACAATTTGCTCTTAATAAATCACAATGTAAAGTCTTTGGTATGTCACAAATCGGACACATTCCCTCTCTCTCTCTCTCTCTCTCTCTCTCTCTCTCTCTCTCTCTCTCTCTCTCTCTCTCTCTCTCTCTCTCTCTCTCTCTCTCTACAAGTGTTCGCACGCTGAGATAAAACGTCTCGCCTGCTGGTTAACTTAACTTCCTCGAATAACAAGAAAAAGAGAACGCCCCTGCGAAAGTACTAGTCCGACAGAATTCTGGGCTAAGTGACACGCTTTGAAATTAACTCCCATTGGTTTAAGGGCATTAAGAATACCAGAAAATGGACGGAGTGCTAAATAGAGAAGTTGGCAGCTATATCTATATTTTGTGATAAGTGACACGGTTTGAAATTAACTCCCAGTGATTTAAGGGCACTAAGAATATCATAAAATGGACGGGGTTTTAAATAGAGAAGTCGGCAGCTATATCTATATTTTGTGATAAGTGATAAAGGATTTGGGAGATTTCTCCAATTAAACACGAACAACCAAATTTAGTTTAACGTAACAAAGTGAAACAAGACTACGCTAATGGAATCCGAGTTCTCCAGTTCGAATAGCTTATCTTTTCCATTATTCTGGAAGATGAATGTTAGGTAACTCTATGCTCGTGGACCCTAGGTTCATTTGAGTACCATTTCAGTCATTTTATATCCTCCATATTGGAGAATGTTAATTAGAATAAAAGGTAGAGTGATATGATTTATTTTGTGCTTCCTCTACTCCTTCCCACTAAATTATAAAGCATCTTTCAATGTAAAGGCATCTTCCATCTAATATTAATTCTTCAAAAGAAAGGCCCACCTTATGGTTGACACTGAAATATCTGTGTTTTAATTCTATTGTCGTCAGCATTTTCTGTGTGTGTGAACCACTTCTCTTTCATATTTTCTTCTAATCTGACATGTTCAGTTATGGGAATTGGTTATTATACAGTGTGCACTGATAATATTTTAGATATTTCTAATTTCCATTTATTGATACATCGTGGGATGAATTGTTACTGCCAGCGGTGATGTAGTACTCTACGAAATCTAAATATTATATACTTTATTGATTTATTCTATTTTTACATTATTTAGTTTGCTTCGCTAACCTTCCTGTATTAGCAGCTTTGGGTTTTCTCCTGTCTCTTCTACTTCTCACTTCCCATTGTGTTCCTCTTCCTGTACAAGGACCAATAAGAGATAAGTCATTTGACGTCATAGAGCTTTGTTCGGCTCACACCTTAAAGTTGAAATTCTGAGAAAGGTTTGGTTAACGCAGTGCACGTGAAACAAAGCATTACCACAGAAGAAATGCTGATCAGGTAAGGAAGTGGTAACGTTCTAACGAGACATGTACTGCATCATATGCATTGCGGGAGATGGGGACGCGTTGTGCGTCCAGGTTGGGTAGTGTACACGCCTTAGTGTCCTCCGGTGCTAGCCTGAGAGCAAGTAGTTGGCGTGCCAGATCGCTGCCGAACGACAGAGGTTATGGGTAATCTTCCCTTCGGCATTGATGTGCGTAACCACTTTTGTCCCTGTTTATGCAGGGAAAGCTTTTTATGCTAAGGTATTGCCTTAATGGAAGGGCCCATGGTAGGGAGAGAGTCTCCCGGTTGGCGTCTTAATGCCCTGATTTTAGGAGGGGAGCTTCAACTCCGGGTAAATTTCATGAAAACTGCGTCACCACTTCGTAGATTTTTTTTCACAACACTAGCTTTAACGAGATTTGTGTACCGAGGAGAAAAATATGCCAATTAAATGATCTAATAAGTAACTCATCACTCATTTGAAATATTGGGTGAAAAGGAAAGTACGAATAAATAATAGATAACGCTTTCTTACAACAGCTTTCTGTTGTAAATATTAGATCAGATATTCTCAATTACCGTTATAACTCAATATAATAGGAAAAATTTATTCATAAGTATTATTACCGAATTGTACCTTCATTAGTTTGTAGAAACAATATATAACCATTACACTTACGTTGCTTCCTCTGGAGTCTGTGGTTGCAAGAATATAAGGATTGGTTAAAGTTTTAAAATAAAAATAAGGAGCTTTTTGGGAGTGGTTAATATTACAGTAAGGTATTCGTAATTCGTTGTGTGGTTTAAAAACGTACACTTTTAATGGAAATTAATTGTTCTTTCACACTAGCCGTGTGTAGCACGCACTATGAAAGGGTAGAGCCAGACTGAAAAATTCAATGCCATAGCCGGGATTTAAACCACAGATCTTCTGGTCTCCGTCCAGCCGCACTAAACCATAGAGCTACTATGACCAACATGACATTAAATTCTCCAACTGACTCGTGATTTTTCCCGGTAAACCACAAGGACTTATCATAAACATATGAGACAACTACCTTAATGGCGACTTACTATGCTGTAAGTACACTTTTGTTGTATTAGTTTTTTTATATAAATGTCTCTTATAATTAGGACTTTAAAGGCTATTCGCAAAAAAAGGAGGAAGAAGAAGAAGAAGAGGAGGAGGAGGAGGAGGAGGAGGAGGAGGAGGAGGAAGAGGAGGAGGAGGAGGATTTTTCTGAGCATGCAAGTAAATATAAAATTATAGTACTTCAAATCAAATTTTAAGAGCCAATTGGGAGTAAATAGATAATAACGATTTCCCATATACAGTGTAGTTTTTGGGGAAATTGTTTGCTTAGAAATCTTCTTGTCGCTTGTTTTGGAAGATGCGGAGGTTAAATACGATTTTTGGTTCTTTCTACCCAAAATTTTGTTGCGAGTTATGCTGCCCTCACATGTATGCACATGCACAGTCTTGAACCGTCTCTGGAAGTGCTTTTGGGAGTTTAAAGCGCCTAGGAACATTAATTTCTGGTTAATCTCGAACCCACATTTTTGGGCGAAATACATACATACATACATACATACATACATACATACACATTCTGTATAAGGAGATGAAATAGGAAAAGATAGGGGGATCTATGTGCTAAGCCATGCAACAGAAAAGATTAGTAACGTTTGGTTTATAACAAGTTTATTTGAAGTTGGTTACAACCCTTTGAGATAATACTTGTATGTGCAGAAAATCTTGCCTCTAGATTTGTGCGAGTAACTGTATTGCATACCTAAATGTGGTGTCTCTTGTAAACTTTATCAGATCGAAAATCCCGAGATGCAGTGGTGGGAAGGTAAATCTTTCACAACATCAACATCATAATATATGCGCAGCGTAACATTAACCGACGTAATGTATTTACCAGCAGCATTAGTCATTTTATTCCATTATGAAAATGTAGGGGAAAGTACTTGAAAAGCAGGTCACGTATAGAGCTCTCTTCTGTGCCTTACCAGGTCAGACAAGCTCTGCAAGGGTTTACATGAACTGCTAGGGGTGAGACAGGGAAGGGGAGATGTAGACAAGCAGGGTGCATCCCGTCCTTCTCAACGTTCCACTTTCAAGTGTATCTCTGCTTCACGCCTACTATCTTTCTTTGGATAGTATCTATGTGTTCTTTGTAACAGAGTTTTGCAAAGGCACCTCAGCGATAACGATTCATTCTCACAAGTTTAGTTGGAGTAAAAGCGAATGAAATAGAGCAACATGGCTGATTTTGAAAGGCTTTGAATTCAACGCGAGTTCTATGTAGTAGATTATCCTATAAAGAACGTCTACCGGTGGAACCAAATCGTAATATCAAGTGACGCATTCGTGTAGTGCATTAAAAATAATTTATTTTGTGATTTAATAGCTTTTGCTGTTTTCGGTGGAAGTTTATTAAATTGAATAATTTTAACTCCACAATTTATTTGTTTACGTCTAATTATGAAACTGACACCAATTTCAGTTAGATTATTGGGGATGTGATTAGCATGAATTTTATTTAAGTGTAGATTAGAATGTGCAAACATAAAAGGTGGTTTTGAGATCTAAGTTAAAAAGCCACCAAAGATCAAAGTCTTTCATTTGCTGTTATCTTTTTCTGTGGCTCTGTGACACATTTCTTTAGGTGAGAAGATAGTCAAGGTGCTTTAACCAATGTTCATGCAGTGAATGTACTGTAACCTGCTTCATAGTCAAGTACTTCTCTGCCCTTAGCTTAGGATAGCTTGTGGTCAGGTTTTGATCAAAATCTAAATTTTGAAATAACTTTTTTTTAGGTTTCTAATAAGTTAGAGTATCATATATTAATGTATAATATCCCGTTCCATAACGTTGTTTTTGCATCGCTAAAACCTGTATTACTTCCAGATAAAGATGAATAACACAATGCATAATGCATTTTTTTTTTTTTTTTTTTTTTTTGTAATTTACGTCCTCCAACGTTCAGTCATATCGGACGATGAATGAAATGGATGAAATTATGCTCAAATGAGTCCGGGGTCCATGCAGCTTAGAGTTGCCTGACATTCGTCTTACAGGATAAGGGAAACCCCGGATAAAGCCTTATCCAGGTAACTCACCCTGACCGAGATTCGAACTTGGGGCCTCTTGAACGTGAGGCAGACATGCTACCACCACGCTACCAAGGCGGGCAATGTATTACATGTTTCCCTTTAAAGCCGTATTTTAGAGAACGTTTCCACATTTAGTGAATAAAATGCTCTATCTTCAGGTTAACTGAAACTTAAAATGAACGTAGAAAAGCAAAGAACTACAAATATCCATTTCTTAAGCATTTGAAAGATTTTAAGTAATGTTATATAAAAATACACATGGATTGTTTTGGGGAATATGGGGACATTTTGATAAAATTGCAAAATGGATATGGAATCAACGCCAGCTTCAGTTACTTACCTATAAAGAAAGGCTATGAGTATAAGAACTCAATAATGGGGCATTTTATAAAATTAACGAAATTGTCCATAATACAGTTAATGGTACCAAAGTTGATACCGAAATTATGGATTCATTAAATTAGGAATCATAATGGATTAGATATAAACATTGGAAATATTCGTTAAATGTGAAACAGAATGTTTGTTAGGTTCGCAGTTCACTGGAGGGTATGCATCGTCACGGGCGGTCCATCTGCTCGACACTTGGGTAAAGTGGCTTTCTTAGAACCTTCCTTAGTAACTGATGACCGTAACAAAAGATACAAAAGTCTAATTGTGGCAAACGGTCGACTTGAGTAAGGGTCTTCTGGTGTGAATAACACAGCTTTCTTGAAATGATTCACACATAGCTGGACTGTTTATCCAGGAAGGAAGACGTGGCTCGAGAAGTATCTGTCGCTACGAAAATAACGAATTACGTGTTGTCACATAATCTGCGTTTCATATACCAGATATTAATTAGATTGGTGTCCCTTGGTCGGCAACTTCGAAATTTACATAGCTAAAAAGAGAATCAACTAGTGCTCAAGACTTAGGCTAGACCGCGCATTCCTTAAAATTTGCTTAAAATACCGGGAAGAGCGGCGGCAAAGTTATCTTAATTATCATTATTAACATTTTTATAATATTATGTGGCAAACTTCCTATCTTGTTCTTAAGATTTCAAAACAAACATTTGAACTGTTTAAGCCATGCGTACAGTAAGCAATTAAGAAACCAGAAGTTTCATAAATAGATGAACTGTTTCAAAAAGAGAAGTGCACAAAGGAATATTCCAGAACATGCAGGTGTGACAATAAGTGCAACAGAATGCAAAAGTTGAACAGGCCCTTACGTCATACCTGATGGTTTGGCACAATGACGGTAAAGAGTGGAGTTGGGGATGAAAGCAGAAACTGTGCATGGAAAGGGAGAGGGAACTACACGACTAAATGGTAAATGGATCCATGGTACATGTGCAGTAATGGCACTGTGCACATTGCAGTAATGGATATTTCCAGCTAGTTCCTGCACTCGCTTTAAAAAAGTATTGCCCTTTTCATTCTATTTTACCGGCAAAATAGAAAGACCAAGAGACGCATTTGTAAAGCACAACCATGAAGTTATTTTCAGACGAATCTGCATTGATGGAATATAACATGTAAATGAGCTGCAAATATGAACCCTTTAAATCTATTGAAAGAACAGAAAGCCACAGTAAAAACTTGCGCTGGATTATGTCCTAGGTTTTCCCCGGTCGGTAAGCAAATACTTCTGTGTACTTTTTCATTTACAGGATTCCTTTCCATAATTTACTTTAATTACATTTCCTTCTCATCTCTTAGATATACTTCTACATGTGCGGTTTAACTTACGGCAGTACTTGGCAAATGACGCGGATATTTGCTCCAAGGAAGGTTCTCTTTGTGGAGCCTAGAGGGCTGCTTGGTCTATTGATCGTTCTTCGGGTCTAGGCGGCTCCTACAGTGGGTCTGGTCTTTCAATTGTAGTTCTTCAGTTTCTTCTGAAAGGTAGCGGCCGCAATGGAGTAGTGGCTGGAGTAGATTCTACCCCTCCCCCTTGCTTCCAGTAGGATACGCGTGTTATCTGTTTGCATTGAGTAACAAAAGCAACTGAAAGTGTATATAAAGTTTCTGGCCAAATAAAACAAACTTGAGCCTTGTAATATGTTTGATAAGCAGAGAAATGCCTGTTAGATATTGGTTAAACCAGTATGCCTTAATATTTTGGAAGTTTGTTGGCACCTAACCTCATGAGACTCAGAAATTTGTCATGATAGGTGGGTTTTCTTCAGAATCCTAAATTCAGTTCATTCGTTCTCTCTCTCTCTCTCTCTCTCTCTCTCTCTCTCTCTCTCTCTCTCTCTCTCTCTCTCTCTCTCTCTCACTCTCTCTCTCTCTCTCTCTCTCTGCCATAAAATTTCCTTTTATTCTGCTTCTCTTTTGCAATTATACGAGTAGAATTAGAAGGACTTCAAAAGCATTCAATTTAACTGTCAGTAAAGTAATTTTAGCATTATGTAATTTTAATTAAAATCGTTAGAGCCATTACTTAAAAAAATAAACAAATAAAAAAAATTACGAAAGTTTTCCAAGTAAAGCATAACTATTTTGCGGGAATGCTTGAAAATATTTTCGTTGAGGTCTTTGAAGTACTGCAAAATACTTGAACTTACTGTAAACACGTAGAGCAGAAAGTAAGAAATTGCTATTTAACATCAGTATAAGCCAAAAAAATGTATTTATCTCAATAAAATCAATTTTAACTGGCAACGGCATCCATTAGCATTAATTTCGTTGCTCGTTTTTTCAAGTATTGAATATTTCTACTCTATATTATTTAACTTCACATTTTCTAGGTTCACAACTGCACAAAATCACCCCGCAGTGCTTCCATGCCTTATCCAAGAGTATCATTATATTTATCATGGATTACAATTGCAGCATCTTGTATCTGGAACACTCCACTTTCCGGTACTGACAAAATACCTTGAAATGGTCCCTTAATTGGCAACGTATTATTTAAGTAATATGAATATTCTCTCCTCTCTACGTCTACTTCTCTCTCTCTTAATTGCTCAATACAACTATATACACTCCTGAAAATTGAAATAAGAACACCGTGAATTCATTGTCCCAGGAAGGGGAAACTTTATTGACGCATTCCTGGGGTCAGATACATCACATGATCACACTGACAGAACCATAGGCACATAGACACAGGCAACAGAGCATGCACAATGTCGGAACTAGTACCGTGTATATCCACATTTCGCAGCAATGCAGGCTGCTATTCTCCCATGGAGACGATCGTAGAGATGCTGGAAGTAGTTCTGTGGAACGGCTTGCCATGCCATTTCCAGCTGGCGCCTCAGTTGCACCAGCGTTCGTGCTGGACGTGCAGACCGCGTGAGACGACGTTTCATCCAGGCCCAAACATGCTCAATGGGCGAGAGATCCGGAGATCTTGCTGGCCAGGGTAGCTGACTTACACCTTCTAGAGCACGTTGGGTGGCACGGGATTAATGCGGACGTGCATTGTCCTGTTGGAACAGCAAGTTCCCTTGCCGGTCTAGGAATGGTAGAACGATGGGGTCGATGACGGTTTGGATGTACCATGCACTATTCAGTGTCCCCTCGACGATCACACGAGGTGTACGTCCAGTGTAGGAGATCGCTCCCCACACTATGATGCCGGGTGTTGGCCCTGTGTGCCTCGGTCATATGCAGTCCTGATTGTGGCACTCACCTGCATGGCGCCAATCACGCATACGACCATCATTGGCACCAAGGCAGAAGAGACTATCATCGCTGAAGACGACACGTCTCCATTCGTCCCTCCATTCACGCCTGTCGCGCCACCACTGGAGGCGGGCTGCACGATGTTGGGGCGTGAGCGGAAGACGGCCTAATGGTGCGCGGGATCGTAGCCCAGCTTCATGGAGACGGTTGCGAATGGTCCTCGCCGATACTTCAGGAGCAACAGTGTCCCTCATTTGCTGGGAAGTGGTGGTGCGGTCCCCTACGGCACTGCGTAGGATCCGACGGTCTTGGCGTGCATCCGTGCGTCGCTGCGGTCCGGTCCCAGGTCGACGGGCACGTGCACCTTCCGCCGACCACTGGCGCCAACATCGATGTACTGTGGAGACCTCACGCCCCTCATGTTGAACAATTTGGCGGTACGTCCACCCGGCCTCCCGCATACCCACTATACGCCCTCGCTCAAAGTCCGTCAAATGCACATACGGTTCACGTCCATGCTGTCGCGGCATGCTACCAGTGTTAAAGACTGCGATGGAGCTCCGTATGCCACGGCAAACTGGCTGACACTGACGGCGGCGGTGCCCAAACGCTGCTCAGCTAGCGCCATTCGACGGCCAACACCGCGGTTCCTGGTGTGTCCGCTGTGCCGTGCGTGTGATCATTGCTTGTGCAGCCCTCCCTCAGTGTCCGGAGCAAGTATGGTGGGTCTGACCCACCGGCGTCAATGTGTTCTTATTTCCATTTCCAGGAGTGTATTTTCCTAATACTGTAAGAACGTTTGTAATGTCTTTAACCAACCATGCTATATTTATAATCCTTTCCGTTCATTATGTGTTTTAATTGACGCTTAGTCTATTTCTGACATTTATTCAAGAATTTTAGAAATTTCTTCTAAAATATTTATATTCACATTTTTCTGAATTTTTTCTTTATTATACTATTTAATTTAGTAATTTTCATTATATTTCTCTATCATTTTGTGGTGCTTTGTAAGAGAGTATCTGGTTCTAAATCCACAAGTATCCACAAGTAAGTAATTGTTTAGATTATATATGTGAGGAAGGAAATAAGAAAAGGAAAGAATGAATGAAAAAAGGTGTTCTGAAGATTATGATATATACTTTGTGTTACTTTATTTGAAAATTCAATGAGATGAAGGTAAGATGCCCTCCTCGGTAGCGTAGATGATAGCGCGTCTGCGCTACGTTCAACAGGTTCAGAGTTCAAACCTCGGTTAGGTTGAGTACCTGGATAAGGTGTTTTCCTGCGTATTTCCTTATCCTGATAGACGAATATCGTGTAACTCCAAGCTCCATGGACTCCGGACTATTTGAGCATCATTTCACCCATTTCTTTCATTGTCCGATATGACTTAACGTTGGAGGACGTAAATTTCAAAAATAAATAAATAAATAAATAAATAAATAAATAAATAAATAAATAAATAAATAAATAAATAAATAAATAAATAAATAAATAAATAAATAAATAAATAAATAAATAAATAAATAAATAAATAAATAAATAAATAAATAAATAAATAAATAAATAAATAAATAAATAAATAAATAAATAAATAAATAAATAAATAAATAAATAAATAAATAAATAAATAAATAAATAAATAAATAAATAAATAAATAAATAAATAAATAAATAAATAAATAAATAAATAAATAAATAAATAAATAAATAAATAAATAAATAAATAAATAAATAAATAAATAAATAAATAAATAAATAAATAAATAAATAAATAAATAAATAAATAAATAAATAAATAAATAAATAAATAAATAAATAAATAAATAAATACATAAATAAATAGATAAATAAATAGATAAATAAATAAATAGATAAATAAATAAATAAATAGATAAATAAATACTAGATAAATAGATAAATAAATACTAGATAAATAGATAAATAATAAAATGAATAAATAATAAAATAAATGAGTGGATGAATGAAAGAACGAAGGAATGAGTACACAAAGCTAAGATAAGAGTCTAAGAGTTCAAGGATGGACTAGATGCAAAATGGATTCGAATGACAAAAGACAGACGTCAATGGAAGCAAGTGGTAGCAGCTCTAAACTGGAAGTGACAGTGAAAACGAACCGTCATATATAGATATAACGATACAGCATTAATTAAGGATAGAAAAAGAACTGGTATCTTCCAGGGATTTGCTTACCCTGTAAGAAACGGCCGAGCTAGCCTCACCAGTGGGTGGGAAGCCATTGCTCTAAGGGATGTTATGGGCTACTTATTAATTATTTAAGATAAATGAAGAGAAGAAAGAGATCTGGTATTTGGGTTGTCAATTCTTGACATTTACGGGGTTGGAGTATCAAATTCTAAGATCGACAATAAATCCACAATGTATGAGTTTTATAACGTACAAAAATGTCCAAATATTTATATAGACCAGTTTTACCACACTTTTATCTCAACTTAACTGTTGTAATTAACAATACTATTAAATCTACAAATTCCTAGGTAAAATATTTTATTATAAGCGAATATGTGAATATTAAGTCACCTGCTGAGGGATATTTCTACTGGGATTGTACAAGAGCATCGTTACAAGGAGCTCACGATCCTTAGTTCAATTTCCGACCGTTTTCAATGAATGGTTCAAGCCTGAATTAACTTCCGACCATAAAACGTACACGTGGCAATGTTAAGGAAAAAGTTTTATTATTAAAACAGTTTGTATGAATTATCTTTATTTTATCATATGTGATTGTGTTAAGTTGGTATGAAAGAGAAAGTAATACCATAAATTCCGTATTTCGTTTCCATTACTCGCAATTAATAATTCCGTTGGGGCAATCCATATTTCAAGATGAACAGACAGCAGTTCTCATTAACAAATTATCCATCCTGCTCCCTTTTTACTGCTAGTTGCATCTTACAGCATTCCTGAAGATCAAATGCTCTTGACCTTCTTTAACTTTTCTTTTTTAATTTCTTTCATGTTATATACTTTTTTGTTCCTTTATATACACAAAAGAGTTTAGTACTGTTAAATTAGTCAGACCGTTGGGTAAGTGAGCCGATCAGAAACAAAGCTGTATTGGTTTGCTTGAGAATAGGACTGGATGGTTAGAGCTTATTTTTTGTCACGGGGTAACGATAAATATAATTACTGCAATAAAAGAGATTATAGATCCTATACAAGACAAAATATTTCTTGGGGTACTTCTTGTGTTCAGGATAATCTAAATATCATCAGGTTCTGCCTGTTAGTCTTTAAAAATGTTGCCACAACTTGTAGTATGCTGAATGAGTGGAGCTACTTCTCCGCCGCAAAGTAGGCCGTATTAGGAAAGTAGGGCGTAATTTAACACTGTTATGAGGATCGCAAGTAATTAAACCGTGCATATCCCGTATCGAATGTTGTTTATTGCTAGAACACAATTAACTACAACATGTGCCATTTTAGGTTTAAAATGATGGCAATCAACATACAAATTGCAATGGAAACTTTTGTCCCGAAGAGGAGGTTCGAAATTGATGTGCGCTTCCGGCCATACCGACAACAATTGAAGAATTTTAGGCCCTTTTCTCCCCTCCACTTCTCTCCTGTTTGAGTTTTCTTGCCCACATGTTCTCTTCATTCCAATCTTGTATATTTTCTGCTTATTCCTTTTTTTCCCTTTCTTTTTTATCCCTGTTAACTCTTTCTCACTATTCTCATCCTTTTTGCAGTGTTTAGAGCAGCCTCCTCCTTTTCTTATGTGTCTTCTCTCTATATGCATTTATCAAATTGTTTTAGCTATTTTCCTCCTTCATGTTGTTATTTTTCTATTCCAGTTTCTGTCTTTACATTTCTTCTTTTTCTTGTATTATTCCGTATCATTTTGTTTTCTATTTCCTTCGCTTTTTAGTAGATATAATACATCTTCTTCGTCATCCCATTCATTCAGAATCTTTCAGTTTAATTTCTCATATTTTCTATCTTAGCTTTTCGTGCTTACTTCAAATTGTTAAGTATTTTGCTCTCTCATCTTATGGTTTATTAGAGCTGTCCCTCTTTCCCTTTACATTTTTTGTGTTATCTCCACCATTATCCTCGTTACTATACATTCTTTATGACATCTTTTACAAACTAACTTGGCTTATCTTTTATCTTATTTCCTTCATACTATGTTTTCCTACTTCACCAGTTTGTCCGTTACAGAGTGATTACGAAAGAGAGAAATTAACATCAGCATGCATTTTTAACCTATTCAGTGAAAAATTATTTCGTTATCTTTAACATTTAGTCATATTAAGGAGCCTAGTATAAAAATAAAGATAACAACTCGCTTTTCTAAAACACGCACTCACAGATTGATTCTAAAATAAGCTTTAAATATTAACGAATTACAAAGGATTTCAATGTCAAAATTACATTGTTTTATACCTAGACGCTGAGTTTTGCAAAAAGATGATAAAGAAATACATTGTTGCTTATGCCATGCTCTTTTATAGATTATGTTATATAAAAGCCTAAAAGTACCAAGGACCCGGATGTGATGGAGCTCAGATATCAGATATAATTTTGTTTTAAATGATACTTAGTAAGAGAATAAATGTTTTAGATGTATTTGTTGCCTCTTCAATCAATAGATATAGATCCCTTAAAATTAGAAAAATAAAATTTGCATTTCTCTTTTTCGTTATTCTCTGAATATTTCTCTCTCTCCTTCTCTCTCTCTCTCACTCTCTCTCTTTCTCTCTCTCACTCTCTCTCTCTCTCTCTCTACAGTACTATACTAGTACTCCCTCTCTGGCTTCAATTTTATATTCTTTTATCCTCTTTCGTCTTCTATACACCCCATCCCAGCTTCTCTTTCTCCCTGCTTTCTTATTTTCTATTCCTAATTCTTCATTTCTTCTGCAGTTATGTTTTTTTTATTTGATCCATTCCACTCTCACTCTTCTTCCCTTTCCTTTATTATTAAACTTTACTTTTTTGTTTCATTTAATTTTCTGTAACTTCACTTTTAACTTGTATTATGGTTTTTATTTTGTCATACTTTCAATGTGTGTGCTTTCTATTCTCATCTCTCCTCTCTGGGTTTTGCTCTCCTTTCCTTTGCATTGTCTTCATCCGAGTAAGGAAATCTTTTCTTGTTTGTGGTTATCTATAGTATTCCTTTAATTTTCCCCCTAGTGCCTTCTTCTTGCAACTCCTTTACCCTTTTCATCATTTCTTCTTACTTCCTTTGTACGCCTCTCCACTGTATGTTTTCCTTGTGTCACCCATCTGCCCCTTCTTTTCCTTTATTTCTACTTTTCCGTTTCTCTTCTATTCTGTTCTCGCCATTGTATGCGCCTCCATTTTTTACGTCACCCCTCAGTAAAGCAGAGTCTTCCTGTTTTCTTCCTTTACTTCACCTCTCTGCTAACGGTTAAAAACGGCTCATGTCTTTTGAGAATTGCCAGGCTTGTACTTACCCCTTCCTTTCTTCCTTTTTTTATTTCGAATTATTCTTGCTACTTTTCACAGCTCTTCCTCCCCATTCCGACCCGTCTGGTGTCAGGATAAATCTCCCGGAACGACTAGGGGGTGTTCTTATTGCACTAGGAAGGAGAGGTACGATATTAGCCATGTTGTCTGCCAGGAACCCCTCATCCTTCGTCTTTGGCTACCTTTTTGTTCGCAGGAATTCCTCCCTATATTGGTTCGAACCCTCTATGTCGATTCTATAGCTCACGCGAGTCAAAGTTTACGATTGGCAAAGTTCTCTTTTGAGTTTAACAATAGGCGTCATATATTAGAAAGTAGCCATGGCTACAAATTTTGTTTGGGATCGTAGCGTTCTAAAACTTGCCCTGCTAACAAAAGATAATTTTCCACATTCATGACAAAAGATATCTTCATGGTAGCTCTTTGAGAGCTTCTCCCATTTTGTTTTCGCTCTTAAGTTTACTACTGTACCTCCCTTGTGAACGTTTTGTTACCAAAAGCCATCACCGGAAGTTTTAGAGTACCGTTGCTTCTTGGAATCTCATCGTTGAGTTACAATTTACAGCTGCTCTACAAAAGTGCAATCTAATGAAAGCAGGACCCTGGAGAAAAGAGAGCAGTCAATAATCTTTAGTGTGGAGCTATTCATGCTTTTGAACTCTGAAATTCTTTAGAGGTATACAGTATCCACCACATATCATTAATTACAATATTCCTTTTTTGTTTCACACATCAGGTGGTTTTCCATAGATTTTGTGTAAATCAATTAGTATACAATATTGTGTACATATTTTTTTCTATACAGAATGATTTCATTAAAGTAAATCTCTATGGTTATGTAATACACCAGAACTGCATAATTCAACAAAATATCCCAGTAATGGCCATTTCTGCGATAATAGCCTCCCGCGTTGCTAGGTAAGCTATTAATATAATTGTTACTGCCGTTGCTAAGGAAACGCTGTGTCTTAATTTGCCAGACACAACCGAGTTTGTGAACACGGCCAGGGAGTGCATGCTAAAGACTCTCCTAACTTTGGGCAGTCTGTAGATATATGCATACGAGTATACATACGAGTTGAAAGCTTGTATACAGTTTTGGCGAGCTGGTGTGGGTTATCTATTCCCTTCTTCCCCGTGATACTGCTTCAAGAAGCCTCAACTGGTCCGTAGGGGGACAGTGAAATTAGGCACCGGGCTGCACACCTCTACGCCAGACTATCAGAACATCAAAGTGTCCTGGTTAGATATCTTAGGGACTATGACAGAAAAACACGCCGCTTTATGCGACATCGGGTACCCCGCATGGCATGCAGGCACTCGAGATAACACCGGAGCATCTGGACATTTAATCCAGCCAGGAGCTGATTTGCCCCAAAATTATATCAAATCAATCAAATTCAAGTTTGAATTTAACTGTTCTTACCAGGGTACAATGACTCGCGCATCCTAAACATTCGAACATGATGCAGTCCCTGTCAGATAGAGACATTGACATAACATACCGATTAGTATCACAAGACATAAATGTAACTATAAGAACAAATATAAGTCACATATATGTTGACAATAGTCGCGCCTGCATCTTGAAAATTTGTGCCGCTACTTGAATATAATCAAACCTGGCGAGTTAACAAGGCCAAGCAGAGAAGGTCATTAAACCTCCCTTTGCAAACGTGTAATCAACCACACTTGTTCTATTATCTGCCATGCCCTGCAGGCAAACGTGCTGCCAGAAGGTCGCGAATCCACCCATTGTTACAAACCCATCCGTGCCCCTCAAAACAGGCTTTGAGATTTTGACCAACGCTCAGAACGCATGCTTAAGCATAAATTTTAGTAAGCGTGCCGCTAGAGAAAGCGACGCGTTCCTCCTGTGCCCTCGCACCAAATTAAACTAGTCTTAGAGTGAGAATAAGCTTGAAACAATCAGAAATAAGTTATTGGTCATGTGATTCATTAACATTCCTAAAATTCGGTACGCATGGGGGAAATTTGAACGATGGCAGAAAAGCGTTTCGCCAACTAAAATCACTTGTCTTCCGACGTTCCGACGTGCTAGATTATCTGCACTCCATACTCTGTACTTCGGCGTTTCGCGCCAAGAAGTGATAAGTTTCACGTTTAACAATGTGCGCTAAGTAAGGATCGCGAAGGACCAACGCACGCGGAGAAAAGCGCCAAGGAATATTATGCTATATTTCTATAGTATATTCAACCGCAACAAAGCAGGAACTCAACTTCGCGTACAACAAACACTATGACATTTGGCGCCGCAGTACTCTACAAGTCATCACCGTTCACTCCGCGACCTGTACGCGAGACGCGACGCGAGACGATTAAGAACTGAGACGCAACCTAACAACAGGTGGCGAGCATCCATGATAGATCAAGGATCACAATAAATCTACTTACGTTTAGGAATCGAGGTGTTTTCCTTCACGAACCTACTAGTTAGGACGTACCCAGCCCTGAATTTCCCGATAAGAGCCTCATGCCGAGCTACACCAACGGAAAAATCAGATCAATGACTGAAATACCTTGATTCTTGATCTCCCACCCAACTACAATTAACCTTATGAGGTAGTGAGTGCCTGAGGGTACATTCACCGGGTTGTGATCGGGCAGAACCGCCTCAAACACTATACTACCTTATAAACCCTTCCCCACTTAGGTTCAGTAGCCTCACCTTAATCTTAAACTCTTTTGAGGGTGGATACGCAGAAACAACACTCAGGTATACCTCAGCCTGGTAGCACTTCGATCTGTTCGTCATATGGGTTGGCCAGCCAGGATCCTTTTCGTTTTCCTTGGTGTAGAAATATTTGTCATATGGAGGATATTAAGAAAGGCGGAACACAGGTATAATAGTTTAAGGTCTTATGCTAATATTCAAGAAAATCTTACACAACCTCTTCATCATCATTCTTAATCAACTCACATACATAGCTACGTAGTTCACCTGAAAGAACGCAAAAGTGTAGCGCGTAGCATCATCATCAAATGAACTTTGGAACACTTCATCTGGATAGCGTCAGTTTCTCTGTAATTATTCTGTTTAAGAGAGCGGTTAAAGTTGCCTCTCTGAGATGTTTTTCAGCTTACACCCCTAAAATTTCCAACTCATCCCTGCGTAATCAAGTCATCTGGGGAAAAAGGAAACAAGTGCCCCCCCCCCCACTTTTTGTACCATCTAACTATGACTTTAAGAGCAAGGCTATTCAAATCGAACAGCAACTTTTGTAGCCAATAGTGGTAAAGAAATTAATAGGATTGCAGTTAAGTTGTCAAAGAAGTTTCTTGACCATATGATATAACTCATCTGTATTTACAACAATGGTACACCGAAATACATCGATAGTAAACCGGTATAGACTCTGTGTACGTTTTGTGTTTATCTAACTTTTATGGAAAGCTTTCGTGAACAGAGGTTATTTTACTGAAAATTTACATTTTTTATTCTTAACAACTAAGCACATATTTCTGTAAATTGACCTATTTCAGTCAAAGCAAAACTATGTGCATGACCTAGAATGAACAAAAGAAAGAAAAAGAATAACCATAGGGTGGCATAATAATTTTGTTAATTTACGTCCTTTAACTTTTTAAGTCATATCGGATGATGAATGGAATGGGTGAAATGATGCTCAACTGGGCCCAGGGTCCAAGGAACTTAGAGTTACCAGACATTCGTCTTTTCGGACAAAGGAAAACCCCGGAAAAACCTTATCCAAGTAACTGACCAATTTTCGAAATCGGGACCTCTTGAACGTGAGGCAGACATACTGCCATCTACGCTACGCTACGCTACCTAGGCGGGTGACATAATAATTGATAACAATAAATATTAACCAATAACAAAGGTCATTGGTTATATGTACCTACAAAGGTGTGTGCGTTTACTAGATCTGCTTCTCTGCTGTAGATTTTGCTTACATTATAGATGTACCAGTTATATAAAATAATTCGAAAAAAAAAAACCGTGCTTTAGGGTCTGTTCCCCGCAAATTCAAGATATCATACTTTTTATTTGTCATGGAAACATCTTAAGAATAATATGCTTTTTGAACAAAAAAAAAAAAAAATCTTTCGAAAAAAGTAACACGTAATATGGTTTGGAATTGCTCTTGCAAAGCGTGATGTTGTTTTTGGAAATTCTGGACGTAAGATACCAAGTTTGGTATTAATCCGAGTTTTCTTTATGAGTTATGCTGGTTACATACATGGCAGTTTTATTAGAATGTCGTTATTTTTTATATTTTATTTTGGGGACTCAATCGACGAGATCTCCATATCGAATATTTAGGTAGAACAATACGATATTTCCTGTACTCGCGTAGGTATAAGCAGAAGAGAGCCTAATAATAAAAGTTTCATGAAGACAGGAATTGCTAGGGCAGAAACCTGGATACTGGAATTGTGGATTTCTAAATGAAGTAGGGATTCCCAACAACTGCAGGTCACGGTATATGTTTTAGAGGCTTTGAAAGCTGAACAGGAATCAGAGATGAACCTGATTCAGCTGTAAACGCATTAAATGTAATGGACATATCATCTGGACAGTACGAGTGAAATATATTTGGAAAAAAAAAAAAAAAAATAGAGAGAGATATATGTCCGGCTTGGGTTGGCCAGTCGTAAAATATGGCTCTGCAGGAGAAGACACAGGAAAGAAACAAAGAGTAAAAACAGGAAAAGAAGGTCGAGTTAAGCCCCATGTTAATGTTTTCTGTAGCGCGATTGGCACACACACGGCATCTATTAGACTTGCGGGAACCTCCCTTGTGTAAAGCCCCTTGATCCATCTGCCGGGCTGACACTACAATGCCCCACCATCACATTTACACCCCCTCTCTTCCTCCCTAAGGCATCCCTTGTGGCTACAGGATAATCCCGTCAGACATCCCTTTGCAAGAGGCGGAGGGACAGGAAAGAGGGAAGAAAAAATGCATGCTTGTATGGGCACCCAAACACGCTCAATCCAAACTTTCACTACCACCATTTACATTACATGAGGGTTCTGGGCAATACTGATAACACCGCCTACTTGATTCACACATCTAGCTTCAAGTCTACTCCACAAAATTATACTTTAGTTTTTCTCTTTCTTCCGGTTGTTGACAATTGAATGAAGTGATAGTTCACCATATACATAAGAAGATATGTGGGTAAAGATTGTTAGAATAACTTTTCAAATATAATTCTAAATGTTTTACATAATTGATGGATACTTACCACCAAATATTATATTGAAATTCTCATTCAAATTGGATATGTATTTTAATTTCTAAACACCTTCGATCTCAAAATAAATAATCTGACAAGAATTTGGTAACCTCAATTAAAATACCAATTACTGAAAATAACAGTTCTCCAAAATGAACTTTGTTGCTTAAATGATACTTTGTTTGTACCTTAACTAACAACAATTCCCTCTTATCCACTTTCCGCTCATGTTTGGTAAGTAGAAGTTCCTGTATTTCGTGATTTTACATTTTTAGCATATGTACTAAATAAACTTTGGATATGTAATGTTGCAGACATACTTTATACTTGACTGTCATTTTGCCTTAATTTTAACGGTTTTTTATGGTTTAGAGTGAATCAGGGGGAGATGCCTATCGGGGTGAGATGTCTAAAGTTTATAGTTCCGATGGCTGAAAACAGATCGCGACTCCAACCTGTATGGCACGTTAGTGGCAATCTGACGTGAAGGCAAATGCGTGTTTCATTGCGGTAGGTGTTTCTTCACTTTTAAACCAAGAAATACAGATAAGGTCTAAAAATAGATGCCTGGTAAATGGTGCACAGTTATTTTAAAGTACGTGGAAGCGTATGAATAAAGTAGCAGAGCGAAATTTCACGCATGCTTATCATAGTAGGTATATTGTGGTATAGTTTGCCATCCTCTGTTGCTATGCAGCGACCATATTGTGCTAGTCATCAAAAGTGGTATCTCACCTCGACCGAGATACCACTGTTTTATCAGGGTGACATGTCTACTTTTATTTCTTGCTTATACGGATTTTATTTTCGTAGGAAATGCCTCAAATGTGTGTTAGAACTTCAAATAGATGTCAATGGCCTGAAGAATGTCTACAGATGGCTCTGGAACATGTAGGACTGGCGGAGTGAATTGCTTTAAAGCTTCCCAAGAATATAGCATTCCATATAGAACTCTAAAATGACGTTTGATGAAGAACGAATCCGGAGTGTGTATCACATTTCCGATGTAGTTGCTACTGATCATGCAGAAAGGATTCAAGAAAGTGAACCAAACAGGAGAGGATGTACTGGAGCTGTTCTCTCAGAAAATGAAGAGAGACTTGGAGATTATTCAGAATGAACCAGGGACATCATTTGAAGAAGTTACTCCTGTCCTATTGAAATCAAAATGCATGAAGAAGCATGCTGAAGTTCTCACAGAACAGAATCGCATAGAAGAGGCCAAAATTAGATTGGAGCGAATTAAACACAGGAAATCTGCAGCAAGTGAATCAAAGATTAGAGAACCAAACAGGTCAGAAAATTGACTGTGTTAGTGTACTCTCAATTACTACGATAAAACTGGACAACAGGTTGATTGGATTCAGTATTCTGTTTGCAGCAGATGGTTGCCGGAAACCAGTACAATAGAAGAAAACGTGTGCAACAACTGTGCAGAAGATTTTTGATTTCATTTGCATGTAATCATGCTATTTGTTTATTCTTACACCCATTATTACCTTTCTTTAGTATTTATTCATTATAATACTAATAAATATGCTTTCTAAAAGATGTACTTGTATCACAAATGCACAAAAATAGTGCTCCATTTTTCTTATGATATTATTGCCAACTCACCCCGATGTTCGGGTTGAAACGCCTAAACTACACTTTTGATTACAGAAAACAAAACACAATTAATAATAATAACGTAACACAAACTTGCACATATGTAGAGAAGGCTCCTCAGTGAATGACAGTTTAGTGCTGAACCTAAACTCTCAATTAAACTCAACTTTTGATCCCTAAAACCTGAAGTATGGCATGTCCCCACGATCCACTCTAATTGCTGCAGCGTTTGTACATTTTTCAGAGCAATCAGCCTTCTTACCTTCAGTTGTTCAATGGCTTGGTCGGTTAACTAATCGATCACCTGGGTAGCTAGACATTGCTTTTTAACGAGGACAGTAACTTTGTTTTCGCGGAAATATCTACTTTAGTCAGTACCGTTACAAAAATTGTATATAATACAAATCATGCTTTAGAAGTATGACAAAGTCGGAAGTGAAGCTACTGGACTCTGTAAATATTTTCAAACCTTTCTTATGCAAGGATACCTTACCGTACTTACAATGCAATATATTGTTATGACAGAGCCCGGATTTGTAAGCACAATCAAATGGTGAAATAAGAAAGCAAATAAGCACGAAAAATGAAACAAATAAGCACCAAAACTAAGCAAATAAAAATAAAAATTTAATCATAAACGTATTTTATGGTAGAAGTTTTAACTTACGCTTGTTACAGTGCACGAGAGAGTGATCTTGATTTTCTTGAATTAAGCTTCTGTGTTTTTTCAGTGAAACATTTTTATACTGTGAAAAGGATCACTCAACATCGCATGACGTTACTGGAACATGCGAAAAACACCACAATTCTTTTTGAATGAATTTCCTTTCGATATACGTTTCTGTAACAGAAACTTTACAGAATGCTTCGTAACCAGGGGTTTTCGTTAAGACCTTACTGAGTTTCTCAAAGGCAGTTTTAACAATACCGTCAGTCTGAAGACGTTACTGAAATTTCATCTATCACAGAAAGTGAATGATCCAAGGTATTACTTCGAGTTTCCAATTGTGTTATAAAAGCAGGTATTTTGGAGAAGCGGTTACGGATGTACTCTATCTTATCTTGTATGCCAATATGAGCAAAACATCCTTGTACTGTGGCCATTTTGCTTGGATATTTTGTTTTATGTCATTGAAATGTTCAGCGTAGAAAGACACAGCCTTTAACCAAGAACCCGATCGAGTTAAAACTGGCTGGGAATGTAAAGACACATTTGGAAGGACTTCATGAATTTTTTTAACTCTAATCGGCAACCCGGTTCGATCCCACCCATGGGGTGCGGATTTTAAGTCCAGGGTGTAGGGCCGGTGCCCACTCAGCATTGTGAGGAAAGTGAGGAGCTTGTAAGCGGCCCTGGTCACGAAAACCAACATTCCGGCTGGAGTGCCGAGATGCTGACATCTCCTCCCCGTATCGATTGGATGATCGCCCACCTCTACTTTGCGTAGGTGGGCGTGAGGCCGGCAGTCGGACTGGTAGGCCTTCGCCCTCTTAGGACTGTCGCGCCAGGGTTGATTTGTTATTTTAATCGGCGACAGTACAAACACTTTCTTTAAGCTAGAGGCGAAAAGATCCCTGTTTTTACATCGACTCCATAAAATGATGGCTAGGAGTGAAAATTTACTTTTAAATTAATATGATTTGGATAAAATAAGCTACTTTAGTTAAGAAGTATAAAATAAACAATCAAAGACCGTATTTCAGCAAAAAATGCATTTATAAGCATTTTGCTTAGAAATCCGAGCTCCAGTTATGACATACACTTTGAAAAGAATAGAGGATGTCCCTTTCACAAGTTCAACTTTGTGAACCGCACCCTATATTGACTACAGTAGAGTAGTAGGGATTTATTCATATCTAACATCAGCCAGTTAGAGATATCAGAATATTTTTTCATGTAAAACAAATCACGTGATAGGAGCTGGTTGCGCTTTACAAAAATTAAACTTAATGCATTATCATTTACTATACAATGCAAGTAATGGTAAATATAATTACATATTTATTATTTTATATGTGTCCTATATTTCCTTTTTTTATCATTAATTTTACGAATATTATTTAGCTGAGATATCAGTCTAATTATACAATTTACTAGATCCCTGTGCTGCAGTAATCACTTCAGGCGAGCATTGAATTACACACAGTCTTTGTACAGTTTACATACATCTAACTGGGAGGTCCGGTGTCAGACAACGCCTCTTGCCTTCTCTCTTTGCAGGTCGAGTATCAGCAGTACTACCAACTTCTGGGATACATTTTAATTAACATCTCTGGTTGGTTTATTTGAGAGTTAAGTAGCGCTGAACTTGAACAAATGATCACCAGTTTTACCACTACAAAGTTCTTTAAGGATTCTGAGGTCAAGTTAAATATTGAAGTGACGTTTTCTCTCTGGAATTGTAGTCAGTGAAGCATGCCGCTAACATTGCTTCATCTCGCATTCAGAGGGCGAGAGTTATAAACCAGCCAGTCAAACTTTACACAAGGTAAACTACAGACGTTCTGTTTAAATTATAAATACGTTTAATTTCCTAGAAACGCACAATGGAATGTTATAATTGGACAGTTGGCTAATGTTCGTTGCCGCTGTTTGCAGCACAATTGGGGCATCCGCTGCTTAACCACGCACCTTCTAAAGCTGATATTTGTATTGAGATCCCCTTACTTGTGTTAATTTTAGTGGCCCCATATGCATATAATTGGGCCATTCAATAATTACTCCATTAGGACGCCCACTAGGCAGTACAGGGGTGAAAAAGAAAAATAAGTGAAAAATCACGTTTGCTTAGGACTAGCTTACTGAGCAAAAGTATCGATTACGAACTGGTTGCTAACCAAATTGAATGAGTGCTCGCAAAACCTGGCCAACCTCAATTTTAAAATGAATCTGCTTCGATCTACTGCAGAAAGTGCAATATATCTCCTCCGA
This sequence comes from Mantis religiosa, assembly GCA_030765055.1. Classification (NCBI taxonomy): domain Eukaryota; kingdom Metazoa; phylum Arthropoda; class Insecta; order Mantodea; family Mantidae; genus Mantis; species Mantis religiosa. The sequence continues at coordinate 125,578,057 of CM060953.1, read as the reverse complement.
ATTTAACTAACCTTAAAGAAATCTGTGTGATGAGACACAGAACACATGATGTTTTGACATTTTCTTAAAAATATATTTTGTTTTCTTATAAAGAACTTTTAACACTTTAGACAGGAAAACCTTCTGGGGTTTCTGCATAGTATGCCTCAATCTATCATGGTTTGGTTCATTGGCATTTGAAAGAAAACCTTTTTTTAAATTGTAGAATAATGTTTAGCCTCTTTGAAAGTACCCATTCACCTAGTAACACTTGGGAACCTGTAAAGGGGTTTCGAAAGGGGAAAATGTGTTTGTCAGGAATTTTGAAAGCTGAAATGTTATCTAAAGTGCACACTGATAAAGTTAAGTGAGCTACAATTATGTTATGTAGGATATTAGAAATTAGGACCCTTATTGATCACCAGACATCAACAAACGTCTGTGTCAACAAGTATACCGAAGCGCTGTGTGTGTGCGTGTGTGCGTGCGTGTACAGTACGGTACGTATACAAAATGTGAACTATGTTACAATAATATGCCATCCTCCTCTTTGCTTTCGTTACGGGAATTACATTGAAAAACCATGTTTCACGTGAATGGTGTAGGAAGGCTGGGCAACATATCAAAATTCAGAACTTTACTTTGGATGATTATTTCTTTGGGATTTGACTCTCTTATACAGTTTACGTTAGTTAAATTCTCTTTCTTGATGGAGGCTTGGGAGAGGCTCAACATGTAACGGGAATACTGAGGGTTACCACTTCCTGTGACAAACCCCCAAGATTCCCGATCACAGCAGTTTCCTGTTATCTACGTGATGACTTGCACGATGTTGATCTGCACCCTGAGCCTCGTGCGTCAGTCCGGATATTCTAGAACAATTTGAATACTCAATTCTGATTGGCTAATGTAGCCTAAGCTCTGGGCGTTGGCTCGCCATATTTGGTGTTAGCGACGCCATGTTGGTAAGAATCCAACGGCCTATATAATAGTCCTTGGATCCTCACCAAAGAGAGTGTCTTTGCGATCATCAGAAGAGGTTGTCACGCTGCCCGTCAGCCCGGCCGGAAGCACCTACTCGAGACCATCACGACACACAACTCCGAAGGTAAGCCCCGTATGGGGTAAGCTTATTTTGGAGTATTGTTAGATAATTCACTTGCAGCCCAACGTTTCTTCAAGACGTTGAAGGGCTTTGTAATGTTTTGCCAGTCCTATGATGATGATGATGAAGATGATGATGATGATGATGATGATGATGATGATGATGATGATGATGATGATGATGATGATGATGATGATGATTGTGTTTTAGGGCGCTCAACATCTGGGTCATCAGCGCCCTTAAAAACAAGTGGGCTAAAAGCTAAATCAAAGTCTAAAACACTAGAAATCTACACAATCAAATAAAACCAATGTAAAAACACCGCCATAACGAAGAGGCCTTGTTTAAAATAGAAGTTAAAATCCTAAAATCAGGATAGGGATAAAATGGTAAAAAAGAAGAAGAAAAAAAAAAGATACTTGAGGTTAAATTCTAAAATCCACAGCTGAAACAAACGCTAAAACTTTGCCCACCGCCGTTTCGTCATCCGCGAGGATCTCCGCCAAGCTGGCCGGCAGCTGGAGAGACCTGCGGAGACGTGCCAAGCTAAAAGACAAGTCATAAATAAATAGTTAGGATGGTGAGTTAAGACTTGTCTTTACTCCTCTTCCCTTCATAATCTGAGAATGCAGCTGATCGTTCGATAACAATCGCAATGCAACGAGAGAAAGACGGAACTATCTGTCTCTGCCCACGCATAGCTCCGGCTTTGCGGGGCACCAACCAACAATGCGATCGGTGACACTGCTCCCTCCTAAAGGCTGGTCTTCCCGAACAGCACCATCGTAGCAGGTCAAACGATCCAGGTGTAAAACCAACATCTTTCCTCGGGTCACCTTCTGGATGCGATAGACCATGTATTTGTTGTTGTAATTTACGTCTTCCAACATTTAGTCATATCGGACGATGAATGAAATGGGTGAAATGATTCTCAATGCGTCCAGGGTCCATGGAGTTACCCGATATTCGTCTTTCAGGATAAGGGAAAACCCCGGAAAAACTTTATCCAGGTAACTCACCCTGACCCAGATTCGAACTCAGGATTCCAGTCACCACCCTAGGTTGTTACATATATGGCCATATAACCAAGACTTTTGTTGAGCTATAGGTAGTATAACTATCTCATAATTGAATGATACTGTTGTAAACATATGGAAGGGGAAAACAAAAGACAGGCATACTTTAATGCAACCCTCTTATGTTGTTGATTGGTGATGGAACATTCATGGGTGTTTAAGTAGTTTTTAGGAGGGTATTTATCCCGATGGACTTTTATCCTATGAAACATTTGGTGCTATATAATGAAGGTTATAACAGGAAAAAATACATACATTATTTCCATCTTATCGAAATTAATTTTCTACCTTCTATTTGGCAGGAAAAGCGAGTTTTGTTATGCATACGTTAATGTATACCTTATTCGTTATGTAGCTTTTAACAATTTTGTAAGGTCTTTACTACTCGTAAATAAAAAATCAGCATTTGTTAATACTATCTGGTAATGTTCACTACCAGTATTTGTTGTCTTAACTGTAATTTATAACTATTTTCCACATATTATGCTGTATTACTTATGAGTTATTGCTTATTTTTATAAGTGTCAGAATACAAAACCAAAATATGACGTAATTAGCTATCTAGGAGAGAAGGTTTCTTTTGTCTTGATAGATCCTGTAATCCACCAACACCTATAAACTCTCATGTGCGCAAGTAATGTGCGTAATCTTTAAGACGTTTTATTTTTTTCCGCATTATTTAGATTTCTAAAGTTGGCATCAAGGCAATGCCCAAATGTGTTCTACCTCAGGCAAGCTTGGTCACTCGCAGACTCCGCTACTTTCTTTCTTGTTGATAATATTTTTTATTTTAAAGAGAACAAGCACTTGCACATTTAAAGTACACTGCTCATCTTCCAAGGTGTATCTACGGTAACTTGTGGGCCTTGCGTTCGGGAGATCTCGGATTCGATTCCCGTTCGATCGATTCACTCTGACCATAGTTTTTCTCGGGTCGTAGGCCAGTGCTGGGGGATTTTCATTTCATTTCTATTCATCTGTTTCAGGGTTAACGTCCAAGAGATAACAGTTACTGTGTAGCGACAGCACGATGGAATTTTCAGTTTCGAAAACTTCTTATTGACCTTTGTCAGTATTGTTCCTGGGAGTATCTCACTTACTGCCGGAGTTCGGGTGGCAAGCCTGTGGAAATGTTGAGGGACCCTTCCTTGTTAGCGCATATCTGCTCGTTCTTAAGGTCTCTTCTTCATCTCTTCCTCTTACGGTGCACATTAGACGCAGAAAAGACACACAATCACTTATGTGCGGTGCTGTGCTCAGTTGTTGGACGCCCCTCGTTCTAACCACTCCAAACTTCCAACAGCATTGATTAAGCTTCAGCCTCGAGCTTTTATCAGTTGAGTCTAAATGTCATTTATGTAACTTTGAGCATTACTGACGCATAGGCAAAGTTGATTTTTGTTGGCATTCAGGTGATGTTATTGCTATATACATATGTACACACAAACACAGAGAGAGAGAGAGAGAGAGAGAGAGAGAGAGAGAGAGAGAGAGAGAGAGAGAGAGTGAGAGAGTGAGAGTGAGAGAGTGAGAGAGAGGGATAGAGGGAGAGAGAGAGAACGGTCTCAGAACCGGCTGCGCTGTATATTTGCATTGGCCGTGTGAACACATGTTTCTGCGTCGCTGCTGCATCAGTTATTGCGAGTTATTTATTATTTTGCCTGTGCTTAGTCACTTTGCCTCAATGCATGTTTTCTACTGCATACTCTGTAATTATTTACGCGGCGTTTATGTTATCTCAGTCAGCACGTGGAGTGAAAATAGAATATGCAGAAATATTTTCGTGTGTAGTTATAACTGTACAGTAATCCAAACACTTATCAAGGCAAAGAATGTGATCAGACTAAGAATAATAAATAACAGTCCAGGGTTCTCAGCGGATGGACACTTCCCTTAAATATAGCAGCCTTTAACAACAGATTGGTATTTCTTAAGCCTCTGCGCAAAGTACTACAGAACTGCTGAAATTAAATCTGTATAACGTAACTGCAGGGTATTGCTGTTAAACCAAGCGACCCTAATTGGGCGCAGAGATTGTGTGCGTAGTTTCAATAGTATAGGTGTATAAAATGACGTAAAAGATCCAAATTGAATATTTTTCATTGTGTACATATCTGCTTTTTAACCAATTGAGGGGGGTGGTGAATTGTCGTTTTCTTTTCAACAAGCTCGTACAGTCAAAATTGCGAGTTTTCTTTTTATAATTAACATCCTCCAACATTGTCATATAGGACTATGAATGAAATGGGTGAAATGCTCAAATGACCTCAGAGTCCATAGAGCTTAATAGTACCCCACATTCACCTCTCAGGTTACGAGAAAACTCCGGAATAAATCTTTAACAGATAACTAATCCTGACCAAGTTTCGCACTCGGACCTCTTGAATATAAGGCGGACACGCTACTACCACAATACAGAGGCGGGCAATATTTCGATGCGGACAATTTGAAAGTATGATTGAGAACCGAATTATCACTATAGATCAGTGGCACTCTGGTTTTTTAATGCATTCCTCTATGATTCGTATCTCTGGAATAGCATAAAACATAAAGTGTGTAACACAAACTCATGCACCCTGAAAGTATTAAAATAAAATATCTCATGGAGATTTCCAGTATCTCTCAGTGTGAACTGAAAGTTATAGTTCGTTTCCTAAAGGAGTGCCAAAATGAATGGACAACTATGTTGACCAAAAGGGTATCTTACACTGACATTTAGAATAAAGTCTGCAACAATTTTAATGTGAAAATGTCATATTCCGTGATTTTAAAATAAATAAGAGCCCAAATGAAAAATAAATTTCAACTTTTCAATTATAAATACCGACCTTTGTATAATTTATGTTAAAAATCTACGGCAAAATTACTTTTCATTTTAAATTAAGTTTTTGCCGTTTTGCATTACATTCACTTTTTCTTAATTGCCCACACAATGCAGTTTTTATTTAACCATTGCAAAATTTGTCATTTAAATTCCTGGAACACAATCAAGATTGTCATAATTATGTTTTTTATCTTATTAAATTTTAAGTCTATATAAAAGTTTAAAATTGGAAATTCCATATTAGAAAATACAAAAATATTTTTCTTTTGAACTAAAGTTAGTAAACTAGATTGTATGATAGATTTGTACATTATAATAAGAAAATTGACATAGAATTTTGAAAAACGATGATTTTTAAGATACATCTTTTTTTAAATTTTTAAATTTACATCCTCCAATGTTAAGTCATATCGGACGATGAATGGAATGGTTGAAATGATGCTCAAATGAGTCCAGGGTCCGTAGAGCTTAGAGCTTTCCTACATTCGTCTTTAAGGATAAGCGAAAACCCCGGAAGAAACCTTATCCAGGTTATTCACCGTGACCGAGATTCGAACTCGGGACCTCTTGAACGTGAGGCAGACATGCTACCTTGGCGGGCAGAATTACATCGTTCGACACAGAATAATACAATTCAGTTTTAAAATATAATAACTCGGAAGCTAAAATTTAAAATACTCTAGTATTTATGTAAAGCAACTTAAATGTAAATATTCAGCTATTTTGGCTGAAATTTAAAAATCACGCTTTCCGTTTAGCATCCTCTTAAATGCAGTTTTAAGAGTATAATTCAATGTTACGGCTGCTGTCATTTTATGATAGACAGATGGCAAAGAGCTCTGATAACGCGAATAGCAAAAACGCTCCGCAGCCGGTCCTTAATTCATTGGCTCTTGTATATATTTTGCATTAATTACACAATTTAAATGATTTTCAATTTGAGCTCGTCAACGAGCTATATCTGGAGCAGAGGAAGTCAACTTCAAGAGTTGTGACGTATTTCAGTCGGGAGCGAGGCCTGCAGTGCGAGTGACGTCAGGCAAGGGCCGTGTAGTACCAAGTTGTCTATATAAATGTCGCTGTGAGTACAGTTCAGTCAGGTGCACTCACCTGACTCACTAGCGCACTCTGTGACAACAATGTAGCTGCCACATACCAAATGGAACTGTTAAATTTACAATGTGACGAGTTATTGGACAAATATATACACAAGAAAGATCTCGCTGATTTTTATGTGAATGTCCCCTAAAGCTGATTTTCGAGGTTGTAATGACTTGCCGCATGGACATTGTATATGTTTGGGTCGACATATGCGAGCGAACAATTTTTTTTTTCTGTTATGATATTAGCTAAGTCCAAACCTCGGATTGTCGGATGACAGTCTAACATGCAGCCTTCGATTACAGATTTCCCAGACATTACGTCCTGACATTGATAAACTAATCCTTGGTTCATCTAAGCTTGCCCCGTATCTCCTAACGGCCACGTGACCTTATGACCTCTCATTGACTGCTGTTGCAGTATAGACTGTTGTGCGGTAAAAATTTGTTCGTTATTTAACATGGTGATATATCTATAGATGTTGGAAGAGAATTGTCAAATTTATATCTTCGTAACCGTTTTAATTAAATATATTTTGCAACAGAGTTGATTTCTCTGAAATGCATGTTAATTCTTAAACGAAGTAAAGAGGAGGTTCCTTTGCTCAAGCACATGACACGATAGCACGTGATTTAGCGGTAGTGATAACATATTTGTTTATATGACTTTTATCACTGACCTTGTTTTGAACTGGATTAGTCATATATCGCCATTCGAAGGTGTGTTGTGCCGAGTGTGAGAGCTAAATTATTTTATTGATCATTTATTGCGAGTGTAATTATTATATGTATAACGGCAGACGCTGAAGCATCGCAAGGGAAATCCTTAACAAAGCGCCGAAAAAAAGAACTGTGTTGCATGTGTTTAATGCACTCACAGAGAAGAATCCGTCTGTCAGTGAGAGAAGTCGAACAGCTGTGCTCTTAACTTACAGGTGTGTTAGATGCGTAGAAACATCGCGACATGAAATTGAGACAACAGGAAAACTTACCACTCCAGGGGCGATATTGCTGTGTGGCGAAGACATTATTTAAGAACAATTAGACTGTACCGGGATACAAATCGCAAAATATACTACCTTGAAGAGACTTGGGTGAATGAAGGACACACGACAAATATGGCGTGACACGACTTTTAAGTATGAAAGACAAGCATTTTTGCAAGGTATGTGTGCTGGTTTACAAAACTGCTTGTGGAATAGGCCGAAGGCCTTTCATTATAAACTTGTTTCAGTTTCATTGCTCATTCATTCAGTTTCAACTTGCTCAGTTTCATTATAAACTTCATTATTTTTGCATGCCTTCATATTCTTATTTGTCTGATTTTTATCTATCTTCCTGGTAATTATTATGACGTTTACTCCAGTTTTAAATGTGACGGGAAGGCACCACCTATGGCCTATGGCGCGAAAGCATTAGTCAATTAGGATGAGGGGGAAGGTAGTTGCACGCGGAGTGATACATGTCAGCGGGGCAAAGTTATATGAAACAGAGATTAGTTAAAGAAAAACGAAAAAAAAAAAAAATATCGAAAAATATCCACGAAATTCTTTTCTGAATGTGTCTCCTATAATTTGCAGAGAAAATTACCTTATATTTTATTTTATTTACTTTATAACATGCCTGACCTTCAGATAAACTAAGAGTTGAAGTTTTATATATATTTTCATAACAGAGTGCTAAAATGTAATTGTTTATAAACTGTGACCAATTTTGTAATTAAAGCAGTCAGCATTAATACTACAAAATCCAAGATGTAAATTGTACATATTATTAATAATCTATATGTTTCCTGTCTTTCCTACGCGGTCGGAACTCCAACACATCAAACTATTTCCTTCCTCTTGGGCAGCAGAAATCAGCACCGCGACGTCACACGCTAAGCTGTCTTTCGTTCGGGAGCATATTTGGCGGTTAGAGCTGACGGAACTGACGTCACACCGCCACTACCTGTCTTCTCCTGGTCTAAACGGAAATAATTTTGATATTCTGCTTTATTAGTTAAATTTTAAATATAATATAATTTAATTCGTTTTATTACCTATATCAACCACATTCCTGTCGTTTTATTTGATGATGTGTTTGTTATACTGAGATTGTCCTTTTTCATTCTAATTATTGTTACACACCACCCGGCCTGATATAATGCAGTGTTTGTGTACAAGCGTCCTGTATAAAATAAATATAAGTGGGGTCAGTGTTAACGAATTAAAAATTGTTTCTGCTTTCACAAGCTCCAGCTTAAATCCACCTTTATTATGTAAGGTTGTTTTGAAAGAAATCGCTGGTGAGTGAAACGTTAATCAACTTCGACTTCAATAACAAAATTTATGAACAAACTATTTAATTTAAAACAGTCACATTAAACAACACGGACCAGTGAATAAACAGATTTTATTCATCGGTACTATACAGCAATTCGGTGAGTATAAGCAGCTTGCAGCTAACAAATTCGACAAACAGAAAAAAAAAAAATACGTGCATTTTGTATTTTGGCGCGGTAAATGTTGAAATGTTGAGAATTATAACCACTGTTGCGTAGAGGTTTAAATATCTATTGGTTGGCTGGACAAAACGCTCTTCATTTGTATTCAAAAACGGTCCACCAGTAGCCGCAATGATTTAACTGCTGCAGTATTAGGAGCAATGAATTTCAAATAATCATATAGCCGTATGTGATGTTAATGCGTTATTACAGCATGCAAATCCATCTTTACATTATAATATTTAATGAGCCCGCTTGATTACCAATGCCAGGTCTCTTGTATATGTCCCAATTACAGTCTGTTAGGGGAAATTTTATGTACGCTTACGACCACTCATGACCACTCCCTGTAGGACAACTATAGCGTTTGACAAACGGTATCACACAAAATAGGTGTGGCTAGAATGTGAATGCTTTTCAAACACGCCACCGATGACTAATTTTTAAAATTAACTATACATATAGCGTAATTAATACCTACCTGAATTCAGCAATTTCAAATCTTTCTCTCATGACTGATAACACTTATAAGGGGCAACCCGGTGTTCAAAAAATAAACGAAAAACTTTGTGTATGTGTGCCTTCCTTCTAAACTAAGAATTTTCAAATCAATTGATATGAAGGAAAACAATTATAAACTCGTAAATAATACACTACTATCTAGCAAATTAATTGCTGATTTCGGTGTACCTTTAATGTACGAGGCGTGTCCGTAAACTAAGGTCTCCGATGTTATTTAATATAGAAAACATGTTTATTGTCAATGAATGTTACGTTGATAGAAAGCCGGAACTTACAGCTATTTTTTAACGTAATCGCCATTACGATCGACGCACTTCTGCATGCGCTGTGGCAGTTTTTGTATACCCTTGTCATAGCACTCTCCCGCCAAGTTGCGCAGGTAGCGCTCAACCTCGTTCTTCATATCGTCGTCGGTCTGGAAATGTGTTCCACCCAGGTGTGACTTCAACTCAGAAAACAGATAATCACTAGGTGCTAAGTCTGGACTGTAAGGGGAAGGGTGAGGATGTCTCATCCGAACTGGGCCAGGAGATCAGCTGTTGCATGTGCTTCATCACTTTGCCGTTTATGGTCTTCGTTGAGAATTTTGGGGACCCACCTCGCACACACCTTGCGATAAGGCAAACTTTCGGTCAAAATCTTGTCAATCGTAGTCTTGCTGACTTCAGGGATAAGTACGCACAGCTCGCGAACTGTCACACGCCGATCTTTAAGCATTTCTTCCTCCACTTTTGCAATTGCTTCGGCTGAAACCGAAGACCGACTAGAACGCTGTTTGTCATGGACGTCTGTATGTCCGTCTTGGAACTCTGTGACCCACTTTCGCACGTTTTTGACGTCCATACACTATGACCAATAGACTTCGCATATCTGACGATGAATTTCAGTGGGGGTAGTGCACTTGGCACTTAAAAAACGGCGGCGGAAGTGATAGAAAGCCCCATCGCAAACGGCTGCCCAGCCAAGACTAACGGTTGCAACGGGTTCGTTGTGGCGGGGATTTGAAGGGGCGAATCCAAGCTACACGCCGGTGTTGCCGGATGTCGCGTAATATCGTTTCTTACGGTTCCAGCGCCTTGGAGACCTTATTTTACGCAATTCAAAGATTATGGCTAATTCAATGTACATGAGTCATTCAAAAATTAGTGGCAACACTGCCTAAATTTGGCGCTATCAGCGATAAATTATGTATGCTGTCAACAATGAAAAAATAAGAACATCTAATATTCTTATCTATGTGTTTGAAGACAATTTTATTTAGTAAGTCTAATTGTAGGCTGTTATCGTTAGTGCTCTAAATATGTTTAGTAAATTGGAACAAAGATGTTTCATTAAAATTCAGAATGCAAGAGGTATCAGTGTTCGACAACGCCATTAAGAATTATCGTAAGCTTGTGGTAGACAGACTTTACCATATCATTCCATGACTAGGTGGGCAAATGCATTTCGTAGAGGAAGGGAAGACGTTCATAAAAAACGTGGAGCTGGTAGACGGTGTAGTTTGTGAATGGTGAGCATTACAGTCACTTTATGGAACACCATTTACGACCAGCTGTGCATCGTAGACATGCGTCGTAGTTCTCATCCCGTTCTATTACATGGTGGTGCTCGTTCTCACACGTCTGTCCCTGATGTTAACTTACTTCGCAGATGGAACTGGGAAATTCTGGAGCATCCTAAACCTCCCACGTATGAGCCCATTTGATTTTGACCTTTTGGCGAAAATGAAATTACCACTTAGAGAAGTTCGCTTTAAAACCAGACAGACAATTATAGCAGTAGTGGAGCAGTCTGTTGGAATATTAGGAGAAGACTGTGGATGGCATCCGTCGGCTCACTGATGTGTGGAGGCGAGTTCATGTTGGAGGAGATTACTTCTAAGCACTGCAATACTGTGACTGCTCCAAAACTGTTTATTTGTTGTTAATTCAAATACTGCCCTAATATGTTCTACGTATTATTAGGTTTCCAAGAGTTTCTTTGTCCGTTTCCTCAAACAAACTGGTGTCTTGTTAATTCATTTACAATAGATTTACTTGTTAAATACATATATATTCTATTGATTGATATTCTTGAAACAAAACATATGTTTGAGGGATCAGTTAGTTGGCCTATTGCTAGGACATATTCTTTTATTGATATTCATTATGGGCTTCAATTACTAAAGCTTGCTCTCTGTTTGCTTGTACACTTCTAGAATATGATACATTTTTAGATGAATCATTAGCTGTATTATAATTATTGGTCTTGTTTAGCTGGCAGCGATCAGCTACAGCCATTTTTAGGTTAAGGTTAATATCATCAAATATTGTCTGATTAATACTTATTACGTTTATCCACTCACCGGTTTCTATTCTTATAGCTGTGCTGAAGTTACACTGTGTAAATTTCAATACTTAACACTCTTTAGAATGACTGTATTACTAATTATATATAATTATTAATGCAGAATCACTCGGAACATCAAACTTCGATCACGTGAAGTAATATTGAATAGAAACAAACAGAACAATATCTTCTTAATTTCTAATTTAGGCGTGAGGGAAATATTATGAAAAGATATAAATTATGCTGTATGAAACTGTACTTCCTTTTAATGTGCGCACATTTCAAAATAGCAAATACACAGCTAAATAAGCTAGAAAATTGCATATTTCTGAGTGATTATGCAGGAAAACAGGAATGGTTAATAAACAGCAATTTAATTACACTGTTGTGCAACCGAAGGATGGCGGTTGTACAATATGTATACGCATTTATCCAGACCATGGTTCGTTGATTCGATGAACGAGATGGAATTAATGGATAAATGATACAACAAATAGGCCCCGTGAACTAGAACAGCAACAAGTGTACAGGAAACTGAATCTAGGGCGAAAACAACTAATGGAATGTTTAAATACCTCGCACAAACATATTTCAGACCTGCTTTCTCGTTACTAAGTTACTATGGTAGTAATTAACAAACGGTAAACAGTCGAATAATGACATTTATTTAGAAACCAGGTAAATATTGCAAAAACCCTCAATTTCATGAAATCTGTTTCATCATTTACATTTGGGCGTAGTTTGCTTTGCCGCATGCTGGGAAACGTACAATACGGACGGTTGGAAGCCTAGTACAGTCTAAAGCGTCAAGGAGTGCAAAATTCCATGAGTAAACTCAAACCTGAAAGGGGTATATGCAATACTTACATTAAAACTTTCGTTTAGCTTAAAGCATTCTCGTTTCATTCAGATATATCATCGCGGCAAAGGAAAACAATAGAAACGCCACATTAATGTAAGTAGAAGCTGGAAAAGAAAGGAACATTTTAAATAGCTCATTAGTAGTGCATACGACTCCACAAGTGGTGGGCTCTGAATTATAATAACTTAGGAAAATTAGGAAAAACGTCAAGCGGTTTTTGGGATTCAAACCGTTTTGGAGTGTCAGAAGTTACCGTGCAGCCATTCGCTCGGTTATTTCTCTGATGTAAGTAAATCAACACGAGTAACAATTAAATGTTATAAATATGTTGTAACCCTAAGGCGAGAAATGAATCTTTCGATGCGTAAATGCATAATTTGAACAGACCACACAAAATTGGAATCGGCTACCCATTTCACGCACGTCTATCGCACAGTGTTTTGCGGAATCGCGTGCTTTCCACAAGAAAATTCACTTATCCATATTGGTTCATTGATTCTGCTTAGTGAAAATCCGGTGAATCCAAAAGAAAATTATGTTTTTAATTTATCTACTCATTTTAATCTGTCATACCTTAAGATTTAATGGATATATGGGCCAGGTTGTTAAAAACACCTATTGAGTGATACAATCTTCTATTCAATAGATAACTTTACATCAAAACTACTTTTACATTAACACTTTTGAAATTTATTCCACACTGCTCTGTCCCTTGTACACCACACATATTTTACATTACCTCTTTGATAATTATCTCCACATCTCGACCGTATGACTACCGACTGTCTCCCGCGGTTAAGTTTTATTTTTCCAGGATGCACTTCGAAGTATTAATTGTAAACACGCCGATTACCTCCACACCGAAGTTCCTGCTGGAATTTCGATTCCCTCCAGCATGTCGACTTTATCCTTATTATTGTGTTAGTTATACCTATCACTCAAGATGATATTAAAGGCACCAATTGATTTGTCCACCCAGTATATTCTTGGCCATGGCCAGTCCTTGGCATTGGACTGCAGACGATGTGTGTGTAGACAGCGGCAAACGTGAAAAAAATCATAAGTAAAGGGGGCAAAGAAGTGATTCTACTAGGTAACTATAAATTTAGCTTCCAAAAATATTGAAGGATGGAGTTAGGAGGTGGACGTATGTATTATAAACCTAAGTGCTATAAATACTGATTCAAACGATGAACAACATTCACGGAACAAAACGTGAAACATAATCATGATATTGAAAATGATTCAAAATTAAATAAAGAAATAATTAGAAATAGTATTAAATGGAAAGCAGTTGAACATACGAGTGAACGTCAATGGAAACTCCTTCACAAAGAGGTAAGCCAAGAACAGTTACACTTTCTTGGTACTACGGATATTCAGTGCATAACGAAAGAAATTATTTCTGTTAATACGCTTAAAAATCTGAAGTCTGTGTAAAGTTTGACGAAAACACGTGCAATTAAGTCATGGAGGGAATCCGAATACACTTTATTTGAATAATAGAAAATTTGGAGGGAACATAACGGGACCCTTTTTGCAAGGTAATTTCATCATAATTTTGGGAGGGAATCGGTAGGACCCGCCTCGACCACAGGTAAGTGCAATAAGAAATCAACTAGTCCTGAGAACTCATAAATTTACACATTAATATGCTCGTTGGTCAGTTCTGAATAGTAGAAAGGTAAAACGTTCTTAGAATTTTAGAAGTCATAGATTAACAGTAATGTTTCAGATGTGAAGAGAAGTTTAAGATTCGGCAACATGATGTAATAGGCGGACCTTACATCGATGAAAGAGGTGCATTTCTAAAATGTGTGTATTTTCGTGTCTTAGATAAGTCTTATTCTCTGATCCATTAATGGCGATGCCGGCACTTTAGGTGATGCATACCTCACGGTTGTCACGAGGGTAGCTTCCCCTTAATATTGTCGTGAGCGCATTGTTGATTCGAGGCGGCGCAGGCAAAGAATTCAAAAAGACGGGCAGTGCAGTATGGAGATAAAAGCTCGCCGAAACGGTGGGGGGAAGGAGATGGATTTCTAGAGAGTTCGTCTTTCTTCTTGCAACGTCTTGATTGTTTGAGAACATTCCGGATAGTGAGTAATCTATAAAACGGGAGCCACCGCCTGCCAAAGTCAGTCAGTCGATAATTGGACGCGGGCGCGTGAACAGCTGGGTGAGCTGTGGTCGCTGACCTTGCAATTTGTATTGTGTATGTGGCGTAATTCTGGACTGCTAGTGTACGAAGTGTGTCTCTACGGAAATAAAGAGCAATTTTTGGTGTTTGTACCCTGGACTTTTAATTTCACGAACCCACAGAGTCACAATATTTCAACAACTCACGGTATCATGTGCTTCTGGTTCTTATTATAGAAATAGTTATTTTAAACCATGATGTTGTTGATGCATCAGAAATTAGTAAGTAATACTATATAAAGCAAATTTCTCCTGGTAAGATTCGGAAATAACTTAATTCTATTTCCAGAAACGTTCACCAACTCGCTTAAAATAGCGTTTAATACTCTATATTAAGTACATCATCCAGCTTAACTGGTGATGTTTGTTCTAACCCGGCCATGCATACCTTAGAGAAGTATCCCCTACTTCCCTACTGTAGCAGTTGGCAGATTCATCGAAATCGGAAATATCAGAGACCCCCTTCAAATGGTTTGCATTCATAGTGGGGCGTTATAATGTAAAAGAACTTGTTTATATATTCCAAAATATGAAATGTTTTAGGTTCTAAGCAGCAGTCGGTCTCCGTTTAAATAAAAATATCGCCGGTAAAGGAAAAGGAGCGGGTTCCTCAACAATGAAGATAAAATTTGGCAAATAACTGTTCTTTGAAAGTCATTTAATGTTTATAGTAGTTATTATATGATAAAAGGTAAGCGGGGAATACTGCGCATGCTGTTGGATTAATGAACCACTTTTATGCATAATAACTTCCTTATACACAGATGCATAAACAAACATTCATATTTGCCTGCCTCGGTAGCGTTGATGGTAGCGTTTCTACCTCACGTTCAAGAGGTCCCGAGTTCGAATCTCGGTCAGGGTGAGTTATCTGGATAAAATTTTTTTCTGGGGTTTGCCGTATCCTTAAACGACGAATTTCGGGTAGTTCCAAGCTCCATGGTCCCTGGACACATTTGAGAATCATTTCATCCATTTCACTCACCGTCCGATATGACTTAATGTTAGAGGACGTAAATTTACACAAAAAAAAAATTCTTATACACACTAAAGAAAATTAACAATTTAAATTATTAATTATACAGCACATGTTGAGAAACCTGTAGCCTTTTGTCCCCACCATTTTCGGTTAATAATACGCAAACTCTATCCCAAACATTAACTTTGGCTATTTGTAAGTGCCATTTTGTGATTCATTGGCAGTGTAAAAGGCCTAGGACTAAGTTGTGTGCTTACGACGTAGCAGTGCAGGATTCACGTTTGAAAGATGCAATTTTCAAATTAGTTTTTAACGACATATGTGTAGTTTTATGAGCTACTCATTTTTCATGAATGGTGTACATGTATCGCCAGTTAGATTTTCGAATTACGGATAAACGGTATTACTGAATTTCATAAATAGAAAACATTAACTGAATTTCAACTCATGAAATACGCATATATGTGTATTTTCGTATATTAGACACAACTTTTGCGGAATTTGATCTTGCTGCTTCTCAAATATTTTCATGATATACATGGAATTTATCGGGTTTATTCATTTCTTGACATTTTAATAGCTATGTGTTATGGACCACAGATTCGTCCACACAGGTGGAATGCTCCAATGCCTGTATTTTTGTATACACTTCACAATGAGAATATCTAAAAATTAATTACAACAACCGTAATGGCTTAATTAGGGCCTGCTAAAACTTTCTGGGATAATATTGCTTTTTGTATGTAGTGTTCTTTGTTCCTAATGCCATTAGTTCTATTCCAAACTGAATGGATACATAATTACTGCTAGGAGCTTAATACCTTTTCTGCTCCTTCGAAGCAGAGCAGCACTTAATTGAGTCTTCGCTATCTCCATTCCTTCAGCTGTTTCAAAGTTTTAATGATTGCATTCAGCGATTGAAGGGCTCTAGAAATCTGAAACACTTGGTGGATTCTCTACTGCTAGAATTAGAACAAACAGATAGTGAGAACAGTTTTGGTGAAGGTTCAAACGAATCTCATTAACAGCAGCACATAGGTGTGTTCCTAGCAACTTGTGGTTAGATCTAAGGAAATATTCGTGAAAGATTATATTAGCAAACACAAAGGAGACGAGTATTAGTCAATAAAGTGTAGAGACTGAAGTAATCGGAATGAATAAGTATATTTATATTTAATAAATAAATAATAAATAATTAAACGAATGAATACATAAATAAACGAATAAATAAATACTGACGGAGGAAGAAGTGAGGAGATAAACAGTTACAACACGAACATAAGAACGTCATGGCCTAGTAATATTATGAAATAATAAGGTACACTAAGATAAAGTATTTTAACCTAACGGTTAGAACGCTACGCTGCGAAGGGAATTTTAAAACCAAAAGCACTAACATATTCACTTAAGAATGAGATAAAATGAGAAAGTGATATTTACAAACACTTTGGATTCTTTATAAGTTTACACAGAGCACCATAAAACATAGCAATAAATTGAGAAATCAGAATAACACAAACACCGGGAGGCTTAGCTCCGTTCACATTTTTCCTCCCGGTGATTAGTACATAATACATGAATCAGTTGGACAATTTAATGCCATGCTGGCACGTTGGCCATAGTAGCTAAATGGTTAAGAGCGGCTGGACGGAGACTGGAGGATCCGTGGCTTAAGTCCCGCCTATGACATGGAATTTTCAAGTTAATTGATGGAAATTAATCATTTCTTCACACTAGCCGTATATAGGCTAAGGTTTTTGATAGTCAACATGAAAAATTCAATGCCATGGCCGGGATTTGAGCCACAGATTTCCTGGTTTCCGTCCAGTCACTCTAACCCAATGAACTACCATGCCCAACATGCTGTGGGACACCTGCGGTAATATTACGTGGGGATGAAAGCTTTCCACCAATATGTACTGAAAAGCTGCGGTCGTAGAGGAAACTGGATTAGATGTGATAAGTAATTAGGAAGACCCATGCGGTAGAGCTTAAGGAGCAAACCATCATGCCAAATCCTGTCGAATGCCTGTGCCACATCAGGGAAGACAGCTGTGGTATACTGATGGGCCTCGAAGCCGTGAACAATTGACTGAGTTAATCGTAAAAGCTGATGGATAGTGGAATGTTTGTGACGAAATCCAAAATCCACATCCTTGATATGGCGGAAGAACATGGTTATGATTAAGGTAAGACAGAAGACGGCGACGAATTACTTTTTCAAACAGCTTGAAGAGGGTCGGCAACAGACTTATAGGACGATAGCTTTCGTGGAGGTGTTTGGGTTTATTGGGCTTATGGAAGACTGCTATATTCAGTGAAAGTGGATAGTGAACGAGATTAAGATACAATTGAAGGTAAACTTGTAATTCAGTAGGTAGAAACAAAGGAAAAAGAATAATATTGCGACTTTGTGGACTCTAGAATTAAAAGTCCAAGTTGCAGAAATTCAAAATATTCTTTATTTCCATAGAAACACACTTTGGTAAACCCTTACAGTAGCATAATTACGTAACATATACAATTACAATGCTCAAGGTCGTTGACCACAAAAAGAGTCCACTTTCAAAACATAGCAGTACACGGATGATGCTCGACTTCCAATTCGACTCCCCTCGCGTGTCGCGATTTCATATATATATATACCTCTACTCATATTTCTAGAATGAACAAGACGACATTAGAATCTTCTAGTTATCTAACTTTATCTGTTTCGGCAAGCCTTTAATCTCCGCGCTAACTATATCTCTTTCGCCAAGTTCTTTATCTCCGGGCTGCACTATATGTCCCTTATCTCCGCGCCGCACTATCTATCCGCACCTCCTCGCAACAATGCGGTTGGCGACAATATTGATGTGTTTAACGATTATAACATCAGTCAAAAATTATAAAAAATGTTATTTGAATGTTAAATTGTTTAAATATCATTTAAACAAATGATTACTGAATTATCTAATATGGCAATGAAAAGTGGGTTTACGAAATAAGACTTGAACCAATGAGAAATTATTGAATTTCCATAACGGCAAATTCAGTAATTTCAGATTACTTGAGTTAGCGTAATTCTGTATATAGACGTCGTCGAGTTAAGATGCAAAACAGCAGTGTGAGGGAACTCATATTATTCCAAGTTAATTTTGTGAAGGAATTTGACGTTCATAAAGGAGTTCATTCAATTATATTGCAGTCTGTTTGTTTTTTTCACTTTCAATCTGAATTAAAAATCAAAATGTTTAATAAGGAATTAAATAGCTTACTTCAACTATGGTAAACCTTTCCGAAAGATATCCAACCGGCACTATGCCATGACATATACCATCTTTGTTTGTCGCCTGTTGCAGCAAAGGGTAGCAGAATAAGACATATGTTTTGAAAAGTAGCTGAACAATAGGGTGTAGAATTGTTTCTTTGCATTTAGCAGCATCCCAAGCCAGATCTGCCTCTCTCCATTTGAAATTCCTGTTCCACCCTCAAAGGTAGTCACTACGTCTCCCACAACAATCCTACAAAGAACGTAGTCGAGATTGCATAATCAATGCAGATTGTTTCACAGAAAGTCAGAATAAATGAATTAGAGATGTTTTAATATTTTAGACATCTCAGCCTAAAACTCTTGCACATCTCTAAAAGCTGCTTATAAGCTTATGCCCGTTCCTCGTGTATAAATTATTACAGTTCACCTTTAAAACTTTACTTTTGAATCTTTAAAACTTTTGATCACAGGAAAAAAACATCCTGAAGTCAAAGAGGATGAATCCTTAAGTCTTATTGGCTTTACTGTTATTCCTTTTTTTATGCCACTAGTGATTCCAGAATTTAAAGTTAACGAAACAAGTTGGAAAATCCTTTCTATCAGCATGTACCAATGCATTAGAAAGGAAAAAGTGAAGAAGAAAAAAGAGATAACAGGGAAATTGAGAGGGGAAGACAGGGTTAAGAATAAAAAATGAGAATGGTAGCGTTGTAATCCGATGAAGGAGGCACTGGGAACTGCAAATAAAGAAGGCTCCAGGTGTCAACTGTGCTGTAACGAGAAGTGGCTTGTTAGAGACAGCAAAATTGTCACATTTCATCGTTCTTTTTCCTCCCTGCTTCTTCTCCGGCTGCTACATTCCGATGAAACGCACTTCGCTGCCTGCCATTCAGTTCATATTGCCTCTTTATGGAATCCGTTACAAATGCGAAAACGTTTTGTAAAACTGCTTTCGTTTTCATTGCAGACGGTAGAAATGTACCAATTTTCACTCACTACTAGTCTGCCTGATGAAGCGTTTCCTTCTTTTAGCTCTATTTAAGATCCCTTTAAACGTTTTCATCTTTTGCAGCGGCGGCTTGTGTTTCTAAAATCAAATGTTGGACTAAAATAAATAAAAAATAAAGGACTGAAACCAAGATATATGCTAAAATGTTGAAATAATTATGGCACTTATTACTTTCCTGTAACCTGAATTAAAGGGATTAAAAGTTACGTTAAACTATTTCTGTCTCTCTATTTCTCCCCTACAATATACTTAAAATACGACATTGTTGTAGTTTGAGGCAGATTATGGTTAAAAATAATGGAACTTATTTTATGAATTTGCCAACCATTATGATCTGCAAAGAAATTTGTTTTTTGTGATTACTTGCTTGCAGTCAACGTTAAATGTTCATTTCATATCACAACCATAGGAGTTTAATGATGTGTTATAATAATTATATTTGTTTATATTTTATTAATATTTATTATTTGATGTGGAATATCGCTTTATTTTAGTTAATTTTGATCGTTACATTTACTTGTGTGTTTGTTGCACCTAATATAATACATCACGTTGCTTTTCACATTAGCACAGAGGCAAAACTAGCTGGAAGTAAGCTCCTAATCTTCTTTATTTGTTTGTTTCTTCCTTTTTGTTGTATTTAATGCCCGTTCTTAGCACATAGAACACCACAGCCAATTTACAAAAACAAGACTGTGGAAATAACATTTGTGAGCCTAAGTTTGTGTCTAATTCCTGACAAAACCACTTGAAAGGCCAATGTCATCCGCACAACTTCTTCGGACTACTTCGGGCGTCATGAGTGAGGGAGCAGTAGCTGCTTGGGATATGGTTAGCGCCCCATGTCCTCCCCGGCTTAGAATGTGGTCTTTGGAACCTGGAAAAGCAGAGAACCAGGAGCGATAGAGGGGAACGGTGCAAAGCCTGCGAATGCAGAAGGTGATGTACTTGGCTAAATGAATGGCCAGGGAATGCAGAGAAGCCAGAGAAAACCGCCTAGACGTTTCAGCCACCATAAATCCCACGTGCTGTCATATACAATAGAACCGGGACGCCTTGATGGGAAGCGAGTAGTTAAACTTGGAGGACTTCTTCGGCATCTGCCATTTATGAAGACAGAAGGAAATGGTCTCAGTTCTTTCATCTTCAATTACTAACTCTAGCCCAATGGATCTCCTTGTGTCCATTTCTCCTCATTTAACCATATTTTTAATATGCTATATGTTGTATTGTATCCTGATTTGAACTCGCTGGAATTCAAAATTGTGCATGACATTTGTAACGCCTCTTCAGATTATTACTTAAGTTTTCCTAATGAGAGCAATTTGTTAATGTTTTCCAACAACAAATGCACGTAACAGATAACATTGAACTTTCGTGGCCCGAATTCAATGTTTACGATATTAAGATTGATATCAACCAGCCATTTTGTTACTTCAGTTATCTATTAGTAAGGAACTAATAAGTAAGGCCTAATCAATAAACTTATTAAACAAAGTGTGAAACATATTTTGTGTTCATTTATAACAGAGTTGGTATAAGGTTCACATAAAATTTAAAATTTTCTAGTTAACTTCATGTCACATTTTAAATCTTTTATTCGATTCATTTTTATAACTGTACTATGCACGTAGTCTACTAGATTGAACACATCATTCTATTTATTTTCAAAGAAAAAATATATTAAGAATATTAATTAGAATTTGAACTCAGACTACAGTTACTAAAACAAGGGAAGACACAAGCTATTTTCTTATAAATAATAAGAATTACGTAAAGTTCATAACACAGTGAAATAACAAGATTGTTTATTGTTTCACCTCGCAAGGTAAAGAACTAAAGTTAAATAACAATGTTCTATCCAGTAAATATCATAGTCAAGAGCACATCCTTTAACGACGGCACTAATGCAATTTTTCATTTTGCACACAATACTGTAGGATATAATCGGCTGAAGTAAAGAACATTCGCTTTTGAAAGCGTACCAATTATTATTACTTTTTTAAATAATAGTGTTAATACCGCTCGGAACTGGTAAATAAATCTATAATAAGAGAACATGAGATAGATATGTCATGTTAATATGCATCTTGGGGGGATCACACTTACCACATACGTTTACATCTTTTCAATTACTTGTAGAATAGATACCTAAATAAATAATGCACAGAGAAAGGGTCTCACCTGAAACAACATTCAGTTTTCAGTAACTATTAAATTCACAATTACTGTTCTTATTACATCAAATGAACTAATTGCCATAAGAACATAAAGCTTTAAAGACAATGCTAATAGAATTAGACAAGTTAAGGGTCTCGGTGGATGTACCGAATCCAATAATGCATTTGACCACTGAGCAAATCAATTGCCTCAGCTTTCCTGTTAAGTAGTGAACGAAGAAAGTGGGATATGGAAGGCTGTTCTATTCTATTGATCCTCAAAATCACCTTATTATAAGCATAATCATTTTAATTTCACTCTTGCTTCATTTCTAATATTTTGGTTATTGTAAATTACACTTTAGTCGTAATGCAGTTAACCATACTGTCTTTTGGCATATCAAATGAAATCTCGAACTATCTACTACCTACTCACTGGAATATTTTACTTTTTGACGATTTCTTGACATTTTTCCTGTATTATACGACCAACGTGGCATGTAGTCATATGTATTGTTCACCACATTGTCGCGTAGCCAGCGCAAATCTGTATACCTAATAGCCCGGTTTCTGGAAGCTATGCCAGGCCTTATTTATGCAAACTTTAGTTTTATCTTTATTCAATTTTAAAAGAAATTACATAACATTTTTTACAAATTTTTCAGATATAATCTACTTTCTACCTTAACAAATTAACTAAGCGTACAGGTTACTGGATTCCAGTAACCTTAGAAATCTATTCATCTAATGTATCTAAAAGCAGTCCTTCTACTTTGTTTCTACCCCAACAATAAAATTAAACTCTGCATTTCTACTACATTTTTAATTACTATAACATACTACAAAAGACTGTTTCCTACAAATTTACATTTCCTCTTCTGCAACTGATATCCAAAGCTTTCTCTATTGGTATCCATCACCTAAATGGAGTGGTATCAGTAGATGGAGCTGGTTCATCAGCTCCGGATAACCAGATACCAATCTTCCCGCTTATACATAATCTTGTTTATCTCCTCTGGTTCTCCTGGGATTCTCCTTCTTTCGGTAGCTTCTGTTCTTCCTTCTGATATCCATAACTGGCGTCTTCCATACATCGGTCGTGCGTCTTAAATTAGTTCTTCTGGAGTCTGGTAATCTGTCTCATAATATTGGCCCTAATATTTCCCTCCGACGACCTCTTAAATAACATTATTTTCTCATAGGTTGAAGTGTTGCTGAATTTATTTCTTAAAATCATTTTTCGCAGGTCATATATTCCTCTAACGTATTAGCAGATATTATTTGATATATATTTTCTAAATGTGTAAAATCTTTTGCTTCTCTTAGGATGTTCCATAAGCATTTTCCTTGAAGTTTCCATCGACCGTATTTACTAGTTCACTATGTTTATTGCACTCAAAAATAACACACGTGAATCTAAACACTTACATTGCTCAGATAAATCTGAGTTCTTCTTTCCTGTTCTTTTTAAATACACATTATAATAATTTGCAAACAAGATTGTTCTTAGTCTGTACAAAATTTCACCAATGACTCTGTTCTCATCTTACAGTACAACACATGATATCTCTCACACTGGTCGTCGCATCTTATACACACACAATCTGGGCCGGGTTCGTGGAATCCCTGGGTACTGCATAGCTTGTGGTGAAATCCAGGCACAGAAAATCTTGTCACTGTATGGCAGAGTTCGTATCCTTCCTGTGTCCATTCACGGCTTGTCATGGCATCAGTAGCATAGAATTCGTCCCATATTTTGCATTTTTTCTCGTGTGGTTCACGCAGCAGGTCCTGATAGGCTGTAGTCGTTGGAAGTAAGAGCTTCAGTCGCAGGTCTTCTATGAAGAAAGGTTCTCTGGCTAGCTCATATGAGTCGAGAGGGCGTGTATTTGGAGAGACAAAACACCTTCTCAAGTATGTGGCCTTTAACTTCTATATTTTTTCAAGGCTTTTCTTCTTTAGTTGTACCCATATGTTGCAACGGGTCAATTTTTAGTTCAAATAGTTGTAAGGCTGTTTACAAGGATAGTTATTGACTTTATGTCGCTTATGGCTCTTATAGCAGCATTTACTCTGTCATTTATATGGCATGTGAATAGGTTTCCATGTGTCTGGAAGGTAATCCCTAGATATGTGAAGTTGGTGACTGATTTTAGCGGTGTTTCCCTCATGTAGATGATGCTGCATTTGCCCCCTCTTCTGAAGGTCATGGAGACAGTTTTCTCTGCATTAAGTGTTAGTTCATTCTCCTTTGCCCAGTCCAGTAATTGGTTGAAAGCATTTTGTAGGTCAGCCTCTGAGATTGAGGTCAGTGCCATGTTGTCTGCATACATTAGCAGGTTTACATTGTAGGGTTTTATTTCCTAGACGATGTCTGCCGTGGTTAAGATGAACAGCAGGGGGCTTAATGGGTCCCCTTGCAGTACCCCAACAGTCTGTTGTATCATGTTCGACTTGTCTATACCATTGTTTATCTCCTCCCAATATTTGGTGAGAAGGTCTCTGGTGACTGGTAACAGGTAATGCCCTAGGCCAAGAGCATTTTCCAGTTTCTCCATTAGAATGGTTCTATTTATTGTGTCAAATGCCTTTGTATAATCGACAAAGATTCCATGCACATTAATACACATCATATGGACTATGTCCTGTAACAAAGTGAAGGAATCCTTTTCTTGGCTTTATATGTTCCAATTTTAGTCTTCCTTTAGTGTTTGGAAATAAAGAATGTACTCTTCTTCCTAAGCATGCATTATTCCACTGTAAATAATTGTTCACTTCTTTCTTAGTACTGCTTCTTTTCCCCATAATTTTAAAAACATTCCCATATTCTTGCTTCTTTAGCCAGTAAGTTACACCCTTTAATCTAATGATATAGTCAATAGTCCAAATTTCCGCTAATATTAGTAGGGCCAAATTAGATGAAGTTTTTGTAGCTCCGCTGATGCGAAGTAGTATTTGCCTCTCAAATAGCTAATACCAGGAATAGAGAATGTTTCCCTGAGATATTTCACTCCAGCAACCGTAAAGCTCTGCTGCCCGCACCACTCTTTTTCCCAAGCTAGGCTGCCATGAGTGATTACGTCGGCACAGGCTACTTAAAACCATGGGTTTGAACCGGGTTTGAAACCGTGACTTTGGACCTAAACCTTGTTTGAAATAAGTTTGTCCCGTATTTCTTAACGGTCACGTAACCTAAGCACCTCTCATTGGCTGCTGTCATGGTATAGACTGTTGTGCAATAAACATGAATTCATTATGTAACATGATATATGTTCGAAGAGAGTTGCAAATTTATACAGTATGAATTAACATTACTCATTAATTACATTACTCAGAAGAATTAATTTATCTGGATTGTATGTTATTTCTTAAACGAAGAGAGAGGAGATCCTTTGCTTTAAACCTGCTTCTCGGGATGATTGATGATAGCACGTGCGTTTATCGGTATTAGTGGCATATTTATTTATATGATCGTCATCGCTGACCTTGCTTTGAATTGAATTTGTCGTACATTGCACCGCCTACGGCGCCGAAAGTATTAGTCAATTGGGGTAAAGGGGAAGGCAAGTAGCACATGGAGGGATATTTATCGGTGGGGCAGGGTTATGTGAAACAATCCTAGTCAGTGAGTCACCCATACCGCAACATTTCCTTTCCTTATCAACAATGCATAAAGAAGAATTTACCTATTAAAATCACTAAGCTTCTTGTATTATGCTGCACACCATTAGTTATACATGGTAACTTTCATTCATTCATATTTTTATATTAGCAGACGTAGGAATTTCTGTATGTTAAAGCTAGGTCAGAAGGAAACAAAGCTGAACTGTTGAAGGTAGAGAGATATGTGCCAGGTAATTAAGCACTCCATTATTGTACAGTCTTGTGACCTCTATAGACAGTACTCTTGTGTGAGTTGTGAGTTGTATTGGCTTAGGTGTTGAAACCAACTGATTAAGAATTCATATTCCTGATCATCTAGAGGAGAACACAAAATTATTCTTGATCTTAACGCTGATAGGAAAAGTCACTATAACAATATATGTACAGCCTAATATATACAGAAGCTCTGTGACCTCTTCAATTAACTTTGAATTAGTTACTTAAAAACTGAGTCACCGTTTCAGAATACAAACTTTTGTTACACTCTACCGGCATTTTGCTTCCTCTACTTCTGAAATGAGGTCCTTAAACGTTGGCAGCAATGCTATAATGTTTGAAGAGATAAATATGTTCAAAGTCGCATGGCAATATGTTTCCAGATGACGTTGAGAGTTGGAATGTCTTTGCCTACAGGATTACTGGACCAGAAAATCATGCCACAGGTGTTTGCTCCCCTAGCAGGTGAAACAGAGGAAGCCTATTGATGCGCTTGTCGCCTGCTGAGATGAATGTTCCAAACGGCATTTCTGCTTCTCTTTAATGAAGCACTTCCTGAAATCTTTGGAGTTTGTTGGCGCAACCTGCGGAGTTATGATAATGCGTACATAATTTTATCCTTCACACGGTTCCAACGAAGCGTTTTGCACAGCGACGTTCCGTGACTTACATGTTTACTCTTCTATTGTGCCAGGTGAAAGAGTTTATAGTGAATCTAATGTTATATCTGTTTAAGAGCACGAGGATTTTTAATGTGAAATTGCATTGTTTATATAAGTTTCTGCGAAGCTGTGTTTATATCATATACCTTTACCTCTTGCATCAGTTAAAAATTTTAAAGTATTTTATTCTAAGGTTGCTTTTCGCTCTGCAGTGCATAAAATAATAAACACAGTATTAAATAAAGAGTGTAAACTTTGCAGTAGGACAACGCTGTGCGTTTTAAATATAAAGCAATTTCTGAAATGTTTCTGGTTGAAAATAAACATGAACCTTGAATTTGTTTACGGTGTGTTTATAATGTTGGTGTACTACCTAGAAATGCATTATTATTTTCAAAGCGTACTCGTATATTGCGATTTAATGAAAAAATGTTATTGTCACTCATGGGAAACTTGCATAATGTTTACTCTCGAGATTTAATTTTATTGAAAACGTTAATCAAAGGATAACAAAAAAATTAATTTGCTATATTAACGTAATTCTGACATTCCTGTGACCTGCAAAACATGCAAAATCTTGTGATGTATAACTTACTCGGATTTCATTCAGAGAGTCCTCTGCATAAATAACCGCTTCATATTTATTTAATTTGCGTTAAAATGTAGATTTACTCATTTATATCAAAGTTTTAAAATCGGGTTAATTGTATTTTAATTTACAATTCCTCTCTTTATAACCGAATAGAGCATCCTGTATTCAAATAATTCTGAGAGGGTATTCATTAAGTGTTGTTACATAGATCTCATCCGTTTGTTCTCAAATGTCTCCTTTTTGGCAACCATTTGTATCTCAGCTACGAATGAGAACATAATGTATTTTGGAAATGTTCAGGTATAGTTAATTCAATTTTCCTCAATAAGTTTTTGAGATTCCCCGAGTATTTCATGGATTTAAATTACCGTTACTTTGGAATCTAATATTTTCTATTACTGCATATTGTGCCACCCAAGAGTCAATTTTATTCAGAATCCAATGTAGATTTGCTCCATAAGAAATAATAAAATGGCACATATTACGAAAACAGTCGAGAGCGGCTATGGCATAACCTGCCAGTAAACTACAGGCGTCTATGAAAAATTGCAATGTGACAGTGTGACACGTGAGAGCTGTTATTTCTTTTTAAATATTGGGTAAGTTCAATGACTTATAACTTGGATGCATTTATATCGACGATGATGAACATTGTAGTAAATGTAAACTGGGAGCACTGTTTTCATAAAGGAGGAAAAATTCGTCTATGTTTTAAAAGTGCATGAATATAGAATAAAAGGCCAGAGAACACTCTTATATATGCTTTCTTAAACCTCTTTGAGCTGCAATTTTTCAGAGGACCTATATCAATATTAATACTTAATACTAACTATTAATAATTGCTTTTAACAACTGCTATTAATATCAAAAATGGATAGGACTCTTTGAAAGTTTAATAGCTTACACGTATATTTTAGTGGTCATATTTAATAACATAAATATTCCTCTATTTTCTTACAAAGATTTAACATGACTCTGTCCCTCAAGCCAACGGTATCCTTAGTTATTTTGATTGAGTAATGATTTAATGATTGAATAAAGTTAAGTTGGACAGAATTATCACTGTAAGTTTAATATACGGAGTAAAAAAAAAGTTGAAGCACATTTTCCGTATACTCCAACATATGACAGAATTTTCATTGGTCTATAAACTCTGTTAAGTCTTTCACATAATACCGATTATGAAATTAGTATGCAAGGGGAGCGGAAGGAAACCAAGTAACAAGTAGATACAATTTAAAATAAACATATCGCTCAGCTCCTGCTCTCTATGAGATAGCCTAGGAATGTGTTATTTCCATTGCATATAATCAAAATAAACTAATACTGATACATTTTAATACGCTGATATATATAGCTCTATAATTAAAATGTACAAGTTGTCTTCAAATCTTAATTATTGCAGCTGTGGTTAGCTTCCTGTGGCAGGTGCCTCCAGAAAAGAGGAAAAATCATAGTTTTCTTTTGAAATTATTTTTAACACATATTATAAGTACTATTATAACGTAAATGAGACATATAAATATCAATGACTTGTTTGATGTGTATTCTCATTGTTATTGTCTTCTAGTTATAATAAACTTTTCTTAAATTAATCTAAAGTCATTCATCTTATTAAAAATATTATGCTGTGCTTAACAAATAATAAATAGCCAAAGCTTATTTTGGTTTGTTTTAATGAAACTTTGCTCTAAAAACGCAATAATTTCACATATATTTAGTACTTCAAGTTATTAAAATGAATAATAAAATAAGTGGTGTTTCCTGAAGGGTATCTGATAGTTTCGCGTTGTTTGGAGTTTTAAATAATAATGAAAATAGATTTATTATCCTCAGTTGAATATAAATGGCTACACGGCTCATAATACTTCTGTAAAATGTGCCAGATGGAAGTTAGATACAGATTTTCTACAAATTTCGCAGGTGCACTTTCTGCATTTTCTGTTATAGTAGTATATTTTTATTGTAATCAAGATTTGGAATGCGTAAGTTAAAATCGACATGCAGTCTCATGAGAATGAAAGGGGGTATGAGGCACCCTGTACTATTAGCAATTAACTGCACCATGTT